>CM067362.1:110121326-110304667 GCA_034401795.1 Chaetoderma sp. LZ-2023a | reverse complement strand
ATCTAGAATGTTCTGTGCACGTGGTAAATACGTCACTGATTTTGCTGCACGCTGATTGGCTATTGCTCGGCCGCTTATTGGCTGAGACATCTGCCTCTGACATCACGAGTAGTATAAAAGTGGTGAAAAATCGAGAATCATGAGCATCGCCGGTGTGGAAGCCAGCCAGCGCAGGACCTCTGGACCATCAGGATGATGGGTGTAACTGCTGACCTACAGTGATTCTCACTTCAACCGGTGTCTTACAGATCTCAGCACATCCGCAGTGGTAGAATGTACTCAGCTTCCACAAGTTTTTGGACACCCTCGGACCGCCATCCGGGGGGTAATAGACTAAATTTAAATACTTTCCGCATCCAGACTTTCCTACGGAAGCCTTTCCGAGAGCTGGCTGTGAGGGCCCAGGATGTGATTCTACGGAATGTAGAGCTACAGTGATTCGCCGGATCTACCAACCACAATGAAAAGTGGACATCAATTTCCACACTGCATGTCATGTGTGTTTTAATTAACTTTTTGACCACAGTCTGGTGGAACTTTGCTATGTGCGCTGCAAGAGCTATGTGATGCATCCCGCACCGTGTGCCAGTTTATGTAACTACTTAACATTATAACGCCCTCTCTGTTAACGGGCAAACTTCAACTTTACGACTTCCATCGCCTAACGTGTAACTTTCTCACTTCTGCATAAATTATATACTAGTTGCAGAGACTATCTAATAAACATTACTTCACTGCTCTGTTTCACTGTCCTGAGTCTGTACCGTGTCTACCCTGTCCAGAGGAGCCAGCTTGCGAAGACCTGCCTGCGGAAGACAGCTGGGGAAATCTTCCTGCGGAAACCCTTCCAGCCTCAGAGAATGTCTCAGCTTGCGCTATGAATACTCAATTTCAGTAACATAGTAGCCTGTTCCGTACCGATGACTATAAGGTACTCAAGTAACTATACTTTTGTACATACAGCAACAATTATATCCGCATCAACCAATACAGTATCTTTGGAACTACATAAGACAATGACTTGGGAATTCTTCAGAAGTCGTTCGTCCCGTCTGCAATTAAACTGGTATGCATCACATTAATTATGGTTTCACTAGGATCTTCACTTAGCATTTTTCTGTTGAACAAAAGAGTGGCCCTTTTTGCCAGCTCTTTTCCTCCGCTTCGGCATCGATGGCATTTTCCTGTGAAGGAGGCCCACACATGCACGTTCCTCTCGCAACAACAATATTTTCTTTGTGTGTGTTAGGGGTATATTCGCTTATATTAAGCTCCTTAGTGACTTAATTGCCGAGGCTTCTCTTGCAGGGATACCGCTGTGGATTCAAGAACATGTGTGGTACCCCCAGTGACACGACATGGAAAGAACATCAGTTAGCTCTATGTTGTGTATTATTGTGTGCTCATTTACTGTCAAACGATTCATCTTGTTTGTATAGTATATATTAATATTTCTATTTGTACTGTTTAATTACAAATTGTTTCATATCTTAAATTAGTATGGATAGACACACCGGTGAGACAAATAGTTGGGATGACACAGTGTGGTTCAACCGTGGCAGCAATGGTCGCACGGCCCCACTGGAGCATCAGTGTTCCACCAGCTCTAGAAGTTGGTCTTTGTATTCCTCGGAGCGATGTCATATTGTACTTCTCGGAGAGATGTCATATGGGATCCGCAACCCCAAGATCCGCAGCTACCCAGCCATCCCGGTCATCGTGCACATGTGGTGCAATGGGCGGACACCTAATAGCGGACCAGCACGTACCCCCGTGAGCTACAAGAGTAACCCATTAACAGAGAGGGCTACTTATACAGTAATTATGCATGTACAATAACTGGCACATGGTGCAGGGTACATCGCATAGCTCTTGTGGCGCACCGAGCAAAGTCCACCCAGACTGTGGTCGAAAAGTTAATTGAGCACACGCGACATGCAGCGCGGAGGTTTGAGTCCACTTTTCGGCATGGTTGGCAGATCCAGCGAGTCATTCACCAAGGCTCATCATCAGCTCTACATTCAGTAGAATAAAATCCTGGGTCTGCATGGCCGATCCGCGGAAAGGTTCCCTTAGAAAAATCTGGATGCGGGAGGTATAACTTTATTTATTTTGCTACCGGATGGCCGTCCGGAAGCATCCAAAATTGTTGTGTCACAGAAAGTCACTGTAAGACTGCTCACCAGTGCAGGAGATTTCAATTCTGAGAGGCACTGCTGCTATATAGGCACTGCAGTCAGTTAGCAGTTCTACCGCGTCTAGCACTGCGCTGGTCTAGCAGTCTTGTTGACGGGTCGGCTTCCATGCCGATGATGCTCTCGATCCTCGAATTTCCATCCCTTTTATACTACTTGTGACGTCAGAGCGAAGCGCTCCAGCCAATCAGGGGCCGAGCACTAGCCAATCAGCGTGCAGCTAGAGGTAGTGCCGTAGCTTCACGTGCACAACACATTCTCTATTCATTTAATGCATACACGCGATTACGAGTCAAAAGCAATATTTTGGAAATAATTTACCGGGATTTTCGACGATAACTCAGCCATTTCTGGACCGATTTTAAAATGGTAAAAAGTACTGTAATTCTCGTTTCATTCCGGTCATGATAGCTACCAAGAACGACGAGAATGATGCAATTTGCATAAACCACAGTTACCAACTCGGTACACTATAGGTATACACTCGCTCCCATTCTCAACACGTGTTGTCATGGAAGCTCTGGCGTGCCCATGCGCATTACGCGTTTTAACGGACGTAGCCATTTTTAATGAAAACCTCTCCAATAGGGCTTATATAGGCATACTATCCTACTCAGGGGGGGGGAGTGCTTGGAGCGAATCCGGAACGGCTGTTCTGTAGCCAGCTTAGCTGGGACGGTCAGTACATGTCCTGTGGATCCGTGCTACACCACACACGATCTCCTTGAACAAACACTGAGTAAGGAATCATGGAAGGATCAGTAGCAGGTGCCATCAACATAATCTGGGAAAATAAACTTAAAGCTGACGTGCAGACAAAGACTTCCCTAAAGTTCCTGAACAGTAAAAACCTGGCAGTAGGAAAAGTGCACCCTGTATGGGGCAGTGCTGGTTACGAATGCCTCTCCATCACCAACACATCAATCAAATGCAGATTGCTCCTCGGCACATACACCCTATAAGCAAATATAAGTAGATTTAACCAACACAACGTGAAGGTGGATTGCCCATTGCTTAAAAATGGCACAGAAGACTGAATACACGTCATCTCTATACATGAGGACTGCTTAAGGACGCCGGGTTAGGCGAAATAACTATTACTGATGCTACATCAAATGGAACAATGTTCATCCAACTCGTGCTGGACTGCCCAGGTGTTTCCTATTTATCTGAGTCTCACACCACATTTAGAAAGCCTAGGTAGGGGCCTCTGCTATGTCGTGCACTGTGAAAGGTCGTTTCTGCAGAAAAAACTCAGTACTAAAATACATACTACTACTACTACTACTACTACTACTACTACTACTACTACTACTACTACTACTACTACTACTACTACTGCCGTGTTGGATCCAGTCACTACCCAGTAGGCCTACACGTTGTCTTGTACATCTACTGACATCCTGGCCACGAAGACATTGCCCTATTTTCAAACAGAAGTAAGCAGTACACTGCAATCTCGATAGAGAGCAATATCATAGAAGAAACTATCACACTGCTTCAGCGGTTCTCCGGACAGCAGAGGTATATACATCATCACCATCATCATCATCATTATCATCGTCATCATCATCACGACAGGAATTATTTCAATTACAATATTGCTGTTCTTGTTCTTATATCCCTCCTCTTGATAGGAGCACCCACAGATGTGGTTACGTATACAGTCCAATTTATGAACAATATAGAAAATAATTTTAGTCCGCAATTAGATTAAAAATATATTGTCCGACTTAAGTTCAATAATAATAACAAAAAACGCTGTTCAGTGCTAGAGTGCATGAATAATTATAAATAAATAAATACAGTTCTGATTCAGGATATCAGTAAAAACAGTTACTGTTGATTAATGTTGTTGTGGAAGCTGGTTAAAGAGGAAGCTTCTACCGCAGTGTAGGTTGTAACATAGGTTTCTAGTTATACATTCCAATTCACATGCAATGCGAAGTTGTTAGGTCGTAATCCAGGCATGACTAGACTTGTACAGTCGATGCCAAGACCAGTTTTGCGAGGTGATCTTCTGTGCTGGAGAGATGTTTCCAGGAATTCTCGGCAAGGTAGTCGATGATGTGGTTTTCTTAAGTAGTGATAAATATTGATATCTATACTGATGGAGTGCACCATGGTGTAGCAAGAAGTATTGATAATTTTCAGAACTCAACTGACAGAGACAGCATGCGGGGTTCACACGGTTTTGGTTGAATTTACTTAGCATTGCTTGCACTAGGCTGGCCCCTGTGATGAGCCTGGATTTAATGACACTACGTTTTACGTCCTTGTTGTCATTGTCTACAGTGTGTACGGATATATGGCATTTCCCAATAGAAAAGTCGTTAATGTTGCAGTCTTGGAGTGCACTTTTGGTTTTACACTCAATCTGTAAGTCATCGTTCCATTGGTCGTCCACTGCAGATTTTACTACTAATTTCCATTTTAACTTTGATGGTAGATTCGGAATAAGCTCTTGGATGTTTGGTAAGTTGTATTTCTTTGGCAAATTCTTAATATAAATACACCAACTACCATATTTTGGAGTCTCGAATGCCATCTGTCTGGCTAGTATGTGGTTAAAGCTATCGTAAGCCGATAAAACTACAACAGGCTAATAAAAATGCTCAGAGTTCTGCTGCTAAGAGCCGCTCTGCAATCTTGTATCGAGTTGTGACATCAAAATTGCCTTCATATACCGGAGTAGACAGGTAACACATTTTAGTCAAGGGGCGCTCGTCGAGTCGATAGTTTGCAGCGTGCTAGGCTAATGATCTTTAGAGGAAGTTGGCTGACAATTATTGCTGCTAAGAGAAGCAACAACATTCGGTCAAATCGTTCTCAAAATAATCTAGCAGATAATAGTTTTCACCGGCTAATGTTTTGATAACGATTTGACTGAAAATCATTGCGGCAACAAATTTCTATCAAATTGTTCTTAAAATAAGCAGCAATGTAGTAAAACTTAGTGGAGATATTTTGGGCAATTTGATTGCCAGTCATTGCTGACTAAGGCAGCATGCAACAACTTTACAAATTGTTCTCAGAGTAATCAATGGATTTTCAATATTGTTAGCTAACATTTGTGTACGACACGTAGTTAGGCCTATGCCATATACGTTATCGAGGTCCAATATGAAATATATTTCCAAAGAAGAGTAGATCTGCCTGGCACATACACGATCCGATCCGGCATGCAGTGATTAGAAATGACATGATTACCAACTGATTGACAATGAAATGAACACAACTACGGCAGTAATCTTGCTAACACATATCACACTGGATTTCGATAAGGTATATGGCAAATGTTAATTGTACCTACATCTGTTGGCTAATAATCCTGTAAGCCAGGAAATGATTATTCTTAGAATAATCTTACAAAGTTGTTGCTGCCTTAGTCAGCAACGACTGACAATTTAATTCACCCCACCCCACCCCGTGGCACAGACACCACACGAGAACCGACGGCTTTACGTCCCATCCGAAGGATGTGTCATGTGAATAATGTATGAAATGGCACAGGATCTTTGGTTCACCTGGCCAGAATGGCCAAATGAGCTTATGACGTGGCGACCAACCATTCGCATGTCCATCCATCAACTTGTTCCTTAACCGACTTCTCAAGAACCACCTGGTCGATTTCAATTATATTTGTCAGGAAGCATCCTTGAGGCATAATGATCAAAGTATGCTCAAAGGAAGCTGATAGGCCCATTTGGATTTCGGATGATTTTTAGAAACTTCTTTAAAAATCTTCCACGAAACCGCTTGGAGGATCGATTCAATACTCATGAAATATCATCTAGGGCAAGAGATGAATCAAGTTTGTTCGGAGAAACTCGATTAGCCAAATGCTTTGGTGGCCATCTTGGATGACCTGGTTTTCGCAAACACATCTTCTCCAGAACTAGTGAACGGATCCGGCCGAAATTTGGGAGATATGATTAGGGACTAAGTGCCATTGAAGTTGGTTCAAGGGAGGTTGATAGGTAAACAAATGTGGCCGCCGTGGACATATCAAAATGTAGCATGTTTCGCGGCCATATTGGATTCTTTTACTTGATGGATTTTGAAGCGGAAATTGGTTTTGTATAGGATTTGGCTATGCTAAGAGGTGACCTCAGGAAGGCAGGACTCGGTACAGTCAAATCAAGAAAGATCTGAGGAAGCTAGCGATTTCGGCTGAGGACAAGACACTGTGGGAAAAAGTGAAGACGGACTGATTGCAGCTGTAGGATGTTTCTACTACCACAGCCGCAGAATGCAGTAATCATACACACACATTCAAATAGTCATAACCAGACGAGATCATTCAGGTATTACTGCGTATAGTGACTAAGAGTCTGTTGTATATAGGGTCCCCCAATAAGACATACTATAACGTCTATTGTGGCCAGGTAGACTGCCGTCTATACGATGCTCCGATAAGACAGGTTTTAATCTCTATGGTGACTAGGTGTATGTGGTCTATAATGTGGTCCAATAAGACAGGTTTTATTGTCCATGGTGACTAAGTGTATGTGGTCTATATGATGGTCCAATAAGACAGGTTTTATTGTCTATGGCATCTAAGTGTATGTGGTCTATGAAGTGGTCCAATAAGACAGGTTTTATTGCCTATGGTGACTAAGTGTATGTGGTCTAGGATGTGGTCCAATAAGACAGGTTTTATTGTCTATGGTGACTAAGTGTATGTGTTCTAGGATGTGGTCCAATAAGACAGGCTTTATTGTCTATGGTAACTAAGTGGCTGTGGTCCTTGGCGTAGTCCAATAAGACAGGTTTTATAGTCTATAATGTCTTCGTGGCTGTGGTCTATAGGGTGGTCCAATAAAGCAGGATTTACTGCCTATGCTGATTAAGTGTATATGTGGTGGTCCAATAATATAGGCTTTACTGTCTAACTGTATGTGGTCTATAAGGTGGTACACTAAGACAGGTTTTACTGTCTATAGTGTCTGCTGTCTGTAAGGTGGTTCAATAAGGCCGCTTTTGCTGTCTATAGTGATTAAGCGTATGTGGTCTATAAGATGGTTCAATAAGACAGCCTTTACTGTCTATGGTAAGTGAGTGTATGTGGTCTATGAGGTGGACCAATACGACCGATTTTACTGTCTATAGTAACTAAGTCTATGTGATCTATAAAATGGTCCAATAAGACAGGTTTTACAGCATAGTCTGACTAGATGTCTGGACTCAATATTGTGATCCAATAAGACACGTTTTACTTCTATAGTGTCTGGTCTATAAGGTGGTCGAATAGGACAGGTTTACTGTGTATGGTGACTAAGTGCATGCAGTCTATGAGGTGGTCCAATAAGACAGGTTTTACAGGCTATCATATCGAAGTGTCTGTGGTCTATAGGATGGTACAAGTAGACGTGTTTTACTTTTATAATGTTTTTGATGTATAAGGTAATCCAATAAGGCATGTTTTACTGTCTGTAGTGTCAACGTGTCTAAGTGGCTGTGGCCTGTGCAGTAGTACAATAACATGGGATTTTCTGTCTATGATGCCTGTATGTGGTTTATAAGGCATAATCAAACTTATTGACGACATTATATACAAGACAGAAGAGATGTAAACCCTGTCTTATTGGGGCAACATTGACTGTCTAGCTGGGTCCAACATCATTCTGCTTATTGGTTTAACTTACATTTTAAAAAATACTAAAAAGAATGTATAAAATTTATTTTATATGTACAATATATTTAGAACACTAGCAAAGTTATTTAAAGAAATTTGCCAGTTACCATGTCGAACCAAAGAGGTTGCTTGCAAGGTATTTCATAGTAATACTGTTTGTGACAAATTGACATTATTCATAGGAGATTGCCAAATTCTTATGGTGGTTGTCACAATAAATATTGAAATTATATTACAGGATAGCAGTATTTGGAGGGGATATAATATTTAGTCCACTTAATTGCTTTCAAATGAAGGACTTCTTACTAAAGAATAAGCTCCATTGCGTTATTCCTACATAAACCTAACGTAATTTACTAAATAATGGGCTATCGAGTTGCTGAGTTACCTTCCTTGAAATGAAGAATTTTTTTTAAAATCCTATCATCCAAACTAATTAGCAAATAGGACTACATTGACTTACTAACCTTAGATAACAAGCAATGGACCAGTAGACTAGGAATTGTCCTAAAGTGCATGCATATTATTATATACATTGACTTTAAGGTGTTGGGCCAACATTCGCCCAACAACTCTAACCCAAATGTAATTTTGCCACTGTTATGCCAACATTGGCCCAACGCATGTGTATATCATTTATAATATCAGAGACATACTTAGATGTCTCTGATAATATACATTGGCTATACGTGGTTGGGCCAATTTTGGCCCACCAACTCTCACCCAACTGTAATTTTGCCACTGTTATGCCAACGTGGGCCCAATGCATGTATAAAACATTTATAACATATATTGGCCATAAGCGGTTGGGCCAACGTTGGCCCAACCACTCTAACTCAACTGTTATTTTCCCGCTGTTACACCAATGTTGGCCAAAAGCATGTATATATCTTTATTAAATACATTGACAACAGTTGTAATATACGTTGACTATAAGTTGTTGGGCCAATGTTGGCACAACCATTGTAACCAAACTGTAATTTTGCCACTTTTATGTCAATGTTGGCCCAACATTTTGTTGCCATTGGCGATGGTGCCAACTAATTGCCAATGTTGGCTCAATGCCCAATAGCCACCGGCGACCATGCCAACTAATCGCCAACGTTGGCCCAACATTGTAATGTCATCTGGGATTGCCGATCGCTATCTGTCATCTATAGGGTACTCCAATAAGACAGGTTTTATTGTATATGGTGACTAAGTGTCTGTGGTCTATGACCTGGTCGAATGAGACATAGTTACAGTCTATATTGTCTAAGTGTATGTGGTTCATTACGGTGGTGTAATAAGGCATGCATACTTCTATAGTATATGTGGTGTACAGGGTAGTCCAATAGGATTGGTTTTACTGTATGTAGCGTCTAAAAGTATGTGCCCTATACGGTGGTCAAATAACACAAGTTTTACTCTTTATGGTAACTAAGTGTATCTGTGGTAAAAGGTGGTCTAATGAGATAGGGCGTACTGTCTATAACGTCTATGTGTCTGTTGCATATGAGCTCGTCCACTAAGACACACGATTTACAGTCTATAGTGTCTAGTCTACGGTGGTCCAATAAAACAGGTTTTACAGTCTATAGTGGCTGGTCTAATGTAGTAAAGTAAGACATGTTTTACTGTCTATGGTAAGTAAGTCTATGTGGTCTATGAGGTGGTCCAATAAGATATGTTTTACTGTCTTTAGTGTCTAAGTGTTTGCGCTTGTGGTCTATGAGGTGATGTGGTCAAATACGGCATTTCCTACTTCTATATTGTCCCTGGTGTATAAGGTGGTCCAATAGGACATGTTTTGCTCTCTATAGTGTGTACGCTTTCGGGCAACACAAACTGTAGCAGCTGGGATATTGTATCCGTCATTGCGAATCTGTGTCTAAAGGCTGATGTGTTTGAATCAGTGATTGCTTGTCGCATGGCTTCAAATCTACCTCGTCTGTCTGATTAAATCTTCACTCTTCTGGTAGAACTCAATGGCTGCGTTACACCTCAGGCAACTACATAAGGCATAAGCCCAACGATTTACAGTCTATAGTGTCTAGTCTACGGTGGTCCAATAAAACAGGTTTTACAGTCTATAGTGGCTGGTCTAATGTAGTAAAGTAAGACATGTTTTACTGTCTATGGTAAGTAAGTCTATGTGGTCTATGAGGTGGTCCAATAAGATATGTTTTACTGTCTTTAGTGTCTAAGTGTTTGCGCTTGTGGTCTATGAGGTGATGTGATCAAATACGGCATTTCCTACTTCTATATTGTCCCTGGTGTATAAGGTGGTCCAATAGGACATGTTTTGCTCTCTATAGTGTGTATGCTTTCGGGCAACACAAACTGTAGCAGCTGGGATATTGTATCCGTCATTGCGAATCTGTGTCTAAAGGCTGATGTGTTTGCATCAGTGATTGCTTGTCGCATGGCTTCAAATCTACCTCGTCTGTCTGATTAAATCTTCACTCTTCTGGTAGAACTCAATGGCTGAGTTACACCTCAGGCAACTACATAAGGCATAAGCCCAACAATTTGGTGCGAGGCCATAGACTACAGCCCCTAAGTGGGCAGAACTCGAGAGGGTGATTGACCCTCTCTCACTAGGGGCTCAGAGATGCAAGCGTAGCACGTGTATTCTAATATTGGAGAGTCGATAATTAGTATTGGATAGTCGATAGTTAAGTAACACCGAGTCTATTACTGGTCAGTCGGTTAAAGGTTAATAATAAGAGCTTAATATTGAGCTGATCATAAGAGAAATATGAATTTCTGCATTATGCTATTTTGCATTATTTCTCTTTCATAATAATTAGTAGAACTCAATTGCTGGATTTACACCTACTAGGCAACTTAGGCTACAGATGGGGTGGGTGGGGTCTTGATTAATGTCCATTTGCAGTCCAAGAGAAGAATATTTTTTGAAAATTTACTACTGGAATGACCGAGCCAGTCATTCCAGTGATTTAAGAAATACACCTCTCTCTCCCTCCCTCCCATCTATAACGGGCCCAGCTATAGTGTTAATTTACAGATAGACGATACGTCAATTACCTTCAAGATCGATTCTGGAGCAGATGTCACATTTAATAGTATTCAGCCACAGCCAATATTAAATCAGTCAAATGTAGTGCTTCAAAGCCCTGAAGGGAGCATAGATTGCCAGGGATATTTCATAGCAAACGTTCATCACATTAAAGACACATTTATGGGTTTAATTCAGCAGTGCATGCAGCAAGACGCATTCCAATTCCATTGCTAACGAAAGCCAGTGCTGAGTCACAGCATATGGAAAATGCGGGTGTGATTGAGAAGGTCACTGAACCATCAGATTGGTGTGCGCCAGTGGTGCCTGTTGTTAAAGTTCTCATCTATTCATAAAATATACATATCCTAGCTAAATTTAGGACTATTTGTTACTTTATGGACTATAGCAGCAACGACTTTCCGTCAGATTGTTTTCAATATAATGAGCTGATAATAAAATTGTCACTAGATAAAGATTTGATAACAATTTGGCTGAAAATCGTTGACGCAACAGCTTTCAAGAAAATTGTTCTCAAAATAATCAACATGGCAGTCAATGTTGCAAGACTTGCTGAAGATATTTCTAGCAACTTTAGTGGAAGTCATTTCTGACTAAGGCAGCAACAACGTTGCCAAAATTTTCTCAGAATAATCACCGGGCTTTCTGTTTGGTTAGCTAACAAGTGCATGTAAAACTAATTAGGTCGAAATCATATATACGGAATCAAGACCCAATCACAGATATGCTCGAACAATCTGTTCATTTCATAGTCAATCAGGATGTAAGCGTATTATTCTATTCACGGTAGGTCGATGTCAGAGGCTATCATGCACGTGCTGGTGGATTGCAGGATCTTTGTGAACATATTTCACACTGGAATACACATATGATATATGTCTAACTAATTGTGTACGCACTTGTCAGCTAACAAAACAGAAAGCCCGCTGATTATTCTGAGAAGAATTTGACAACGCTTTTTACAATAAAGTTGTTTGAAATATCTTCAGCAAGTCTTGTAATACTGACTGCCCTGCTGCTTATTTTGAAAACAATTTGATTGTTGAAAGTTATTGCATCAACGATTTTCAGTCAAATTGTTATCACATTTTTATCTAGTGACAATTGTATTATCAGCTTATTATATTGATAACAATTTGACGGAATGTTGTCGCTGCTATACGCAGCAACAGTTTTCAGCAAACTTGTTATAAATATATTTGTTGTCACTTGCGCATAGGAAATATACAACTATTATTGTACTATGCTATGCTTACTATGCACTCATTGTGGAAGCCAACAGAAGACTGACTAGCATTAGCATTACGTGAATGGTTTTATACGAACAATTGCTACCCGGCGAAGACAATAGAACCTAAAATAATGGCGCCTGCAAATAGCTATCTAAAATGGTGGCTATACTACTCGTTATTTAAAGTGCCCATAAAGTAACAAATAGTCCTAAATTTAGCTAGGATATGTATATTTTATGAATAGATGAGAACTTTAAACCAAATGGCCAGGTGCGTATTTGCGTTGACCTAATCTGCTGAGCCCCACAACAGCAGTGCAGATGGGTTTAATTCAGCAGCGCATGCAGCAAGACGCATTCCAATTCCATTGCTAACGAAAGTCAGTGATGAGTCACAGCATATGGAAAATGCGGGCGCGATTGAGAAGGTCACTGAACCATCAGATTGGTGTGCGCCAGTAGTGCCTGTTGTTAAGCCAAATGGCCAGGTGCGTATTTGTGTTGACATAAGACAACTCAACAAAGCTCTTAAGCGAGCACATTGCTTACTAGCTCCGTTAGATGATGTTCTACATAAAATGCCAGGCTCCAACTATTTTTCGAAACTGGATGCTACCAGTGGATTGTATCAAATCTCACTTGACGAAGAAAGTCGGAAACTTAATACATTCATCACAACAAACGGTAGATATAGATTCCTAAGATTGCCATTCGGAATTTCCAGCACATGTGGAATATTTTTATGAAGATGAAGGAACTTCTAGAAGGCTTAGATTGAGTTTCAGTTTACATCGATGATATTTTGATTTATGGATCGACACTCGAAGAGCATGATAAGAGTCTAGAAGCAGCAATTAAGCAGATTAGACAATCTGGGTTAAAGCTAAACAAAGACAAATGTTTGTTTCGTCAGAAAGAGATAGATCTCTTAGGGCACAAAGTAAATTCCAAAGGCATTAGTCCTCATCCAGACAAAATACGTTTTATTATAGAGTTGGAGCCACCTACAAATGTTACAGAACTAAGACGAGTTTTGGGAATGATTATCTATTTAGGCCGGTATATATAACATTTGTCGGATGTATTACAACCACTTAACGAACTTTTGAAAATAAAGAACTGTTGGAGTTGGGGTCCATCTTAACAAAAATCATTTGACACTGTAAAACAAATGATTAGTAATGCTTCTGTGTGGCACTATACGATGTAAATAACCCTGCCATGGTAAGTGCGGATGCCAGTCAGTACGGTATCAGAGCTGTTTTCATGCAACAACATGCATCTGACTGGAAACCAGTTGTGTTTGCATCACGAACATTGACAGATTCAGGGAAGCGTTTCTCACAGATTGACAAAGAGTGCTTATCATCGGTCTGGGCATGTGAGAAATTCGCTAGATTTCTCTGTGGTCTTGAGTCGTTCAAGTTATTGGCTGATCACAAACCACTCGTTCCACTCATAAATCATAAAGACATTAAATCTTGTTCCTATTCGCTGACAGAGACTTCTTATGAGACTTATGCGATTCAATCCGATTGCAGAACATGTAGCTGGAAAGAAACTACTCATAGCAGACCCATTGTCACGTAGTCCGTTACAAACTTCAGATTATGATAACCTTGAACAGGAGACACATGTAGATGTAGATGCGATAGTTTCATCATGACCAATTTCAGACCAGAAATTAAACAAAATCAAAATTGAAACAGAAACAGATTTCACATTAAAAACTGGCATTAACTATGTACGATATGTTTGGCCAGATTATTCAAAAGGCATTTCAAATGACATAAGTGCCTATTACGCAGTTCGTGATCGCCTCAGTGAGATTAATGGGCTGTTAGTCTACGGTAGTAGAATCGCCATTCCTGAGGTAAAGAGAGCAGACGTAGATGTAGAGAGTTGGTACACCACTCAGTGTGGTGGCCCAAAATCATCGATGACATGAACAACAAAGTGTCTTCTTGTTCATTTTGTCAAACAAATCCACCAAATCAGTGGAGGGATCCACTCTTAACAGCACCGTTGCCAGCACATCCATGGCAGAGGTCACAGCGGATGTGTTTACCTTCAAACAACAACAATATTTAGTCATTGTCGATTACTTTTCTCGCTATTTGGAGATTATACATATGACTAGTATATCCAGTGAAAGCATTATCAATAAGCTAAAGTGTGCTTTTGCGCGTTACGGAATAGCAAAAGTTCTAGTAACAGACAATGGTCCTCAGTTCATCTCATCAGCATTCCATGAGTTTCAGAACCAATATGGTATCGAACATATTACAACAAGTCCATACTTCCCACAAGCAAATGGTGAGGTGGGACGTGCAACTCAAACAGCCAAGAAAATTCTCAAACAGCCTGATCCATTCTTAGCACTTCTCAGTTACAGAGCAACACCAATCGAGGCAACACATGCTAGTCCAGCTCAGTTGTTAATGGGAGCGTCAGATAAGACCCACTTTGCCAACGTTGCCACAGAATCTTAATTCTAAGTGGCCACCATTGGGTAAGTTGAGGAAGGCGGATCATAAAATGAAACAATCTTCAGAATTCTACAACAATCGGCGTCATGGTGTGAAAAAACTGTCCAAGTAAAAAACTGGTGATCGTGTGTGCGTTAAAACTGACAATCAGAAAGATTGGTCCTCTTCTGGCATTATTACAGCCAAATGCCGGGAGCCGAGATCATTTATTGTAAGAACTGATAACGGAACATACAGACGAAATCGTCATCACCTCCGCAGTTCGACTAGTGGTACTTCAACGGAACAGCCAGTTGGTGATACATTCATGACATTGGATCTTCCTGATGACGAGCCTCATCTACCCGACAATCACGATCATCCGGGTCCGGATTCTGATCCAGTGATTGGTTCACAACCTCTCAGTACTCGACCAGGACGTGTCATCACCATGCCAGTGCGATATCGTTGAAATGACATTTATAAGTATGCACATCACTGAAATGATATTTATAATTATGCACATCGTTGAAATGACTTTTATAATTATTATAAACTTGGAATCAAAGACTTATAGTTAAAATTATATCATCATTGATACTTTGCTGTTATAATGACTCATCGTAATTCTTAATATCTTACTTTGGTAATATCACTATACAAAATTAATGATATATGATTTATCTGAGAAGGAAGGGAGATCTTACGTGTATTGCGTTTCCTAAAGCGAAGAGTCCTTGAGGAAACCTTTTCTAGAAATATCACTGAGCAGTTTCACTGACGTAATCAAGAAATGAAGAATAAACAAACTTTCTAATTAGTAGCATATTAATGTGTTATAAGACACCGCCATCCTTGATATATAGGACAATGCTTATAGTCCAGTCAATCTAGGCCAAAAATATTTTAACCCGGAACAAATTGCAACATAATTTTTTTACCTCGCCCAGTGTATAGGGGGCCATCATGTACAACATATCAAAAGTCCTCCAAAATTCCAATAGGGGAAAGGGTAAAATTTGCATAATTATTACCAGATTTGGGCCATTTCACCTGAAAAATCCATTTTTCTTTATTTCTTTAAAACCGGTATGTAATATATGTGTGACTGGGTATTTTTGGATTTTTTTAGTAATAAATGAATACGATTGATATATTCTCCACAAATTAAATGTATTGTGTTATGCCACTTGCATGAATTTACCTAATACCATCATTGATATTGATACAATACATATTATATTTTATTATGTCACGGTATTGTGTGTTTCTAAGCTAAGCTAAGATGAAATAGTATGGCATAGGTACCTGGTTTCTACTAATTTCATCTTGCATCAATTATCCAAGTCATCTTCCTCAATGAGCGTTATTGAATTCGAGCAACTGAGACCCTTACAGTCTTCCCAGGCGGATGTGCAGCTGAGCCCATGTTTTCTACAGGTGCATCTCTTTGATTCACAGCCAGTTTTGCAGCTGCATCTAAATGAATACAGTAAATCGTCAGGTGCTGCCAGCATGTCAGTCTTAACAGGCAGCATTTGGTGGTTGAGAACTTTCCAGCCCCATTCTGTTGGATCCATATCTCCAGCATCTCCTCTCCAAACTTGAATTTGGTAGTACACGCGAAGACTGTGAAACTTTGCGGATGCGGGTGTTGGTGGTAAATCTCGTGCTTCAACATACTTGGAACTTTTTGCAACCTTCTCCCTGAATCGCTTGTACCGCAAAGCAACTAGACTATCCATTGAAGTGCCATTGTATAGAATAAGCATTGCCTTCTCACCTGCTTTTATCACGTCATCTTTATTCGCATTACTCATTGTAAACACTTCAGCAATTTGAGAGAGTTCTTTGCAGCACTGGATTTTGCTAAGAGATGCAGATTTTCCAATTCCATAAAGCCTAGATGTTGAGTCACAGCCAAGGATAGCATGGATAAATAACAGCTGTGAGCACAAACGGAACCCGAGTTTTTCCTTTGCCATTTTGATATTCCACAGTCGGGGTTTCTTTGCATTTTGCTTTGGCTCTGGTCTGAAAAATAGCTGACAGCCATTCATATCAGTATGGTATAGAAGCAACACCAGTAGGTCGGTATCGTCTCCAACAAGAGGAGTATTTGTTGACTTTGAAACCAAGATAGCCGTTTGCGTAATTAAGACATCAGCATCACCGCTTGCCTTTATCGTTAAGCATCCAGCCTGTTCGAGAGATGAACTTAAGATTGATATGAACCGATGTTTGTTCTGCTTGTTACTAAGAAAATCAGGCTTACTCAGAGTTACAACTGTTTGCGGAGTCAGTACAACAGTTGCGCCTGATCCACGAGTTCGCCTCTTATGTGTTACATCTTTTATGTCTGGGCCTTGGTCATAACCATAAAAAACTACTGTAGCCTTTCCATATTTGCTTATGCAATATTTTACATATCTTTGACAAACATTTGCAAATGTCTCTCCACGCTGCCATGGAACACGGTGTAATAGAGCTCCTCCATCAAGCACATAGTGGACAGAATCTGGAAGGACTGCATCTTCATTTTGAATTAAACTCCTTGGTGAACAGTTTGCATCATGCCAGACCATGACTGTCTCCTTGAACGCAGAAACAAAGAGAAATCCCAGAGGATGTCAATGTCAGCTGTTGGGTCTATTTGTTCCATCGCAGTTAACTCCTTAAAGGTCAATGGGAAGTTCCTGGTATGCTGAGACTCAAAGTTCCTGATACAGATCTTGCCAACTTGCTTGATATCTTCAGATGTTACATTTATCCTTGGAATAAGTTTGCACGAAAGGTTTCCTGGTGTAACAGATGCAATGATTCCCATTCCATGAAATGTATTATGCCCATCTATTGTGCAAATATTGTGATCCACATTGTCGGCAACAAACTGAATGAACTCGCCTGATAATGGCTGTGGTAGATCTCCACCATGATGTGATGCACTGCGCTCAAACCTCTGTATCTCCGCGTATGAACATCCAAATCCGTGCTTGTACAAGGTGTCAACAATAAATCTAGATCCAAATTTATGGTGCATCTCACATGACAGCCCGAACTGCAAAGGTGCCAAAATAACTCTTGGACGAGTTCCTTGCATAGTAGCCTGTCCAACTGATGCCTGTTTCATTTCTGTGTCTTTTCCAGTAAACAAAATCCGCAATAATTCCCGCAGTGTCTGTGGTAAATAATTCAATGCCTTTACTGGGTCGCTCATTTGCTCCCTTGATGGATAGCTTTCAGATGATGTGCATGAATCAATTAACTTAATATCGTATCTAAGCAGTTTGGCAGCTGTCTGGATGATTAGCATGCTCTCTGATTTGGAATCCTTTCTCTTCTGTTCCTTATAGAAGTCAGTCAAAATAGTAGATGCTTTAGAACGAAAGGTAACAACGTTTGGCTTACCATTCACAGTGCTAATAAATATTTCATCGCCATAATTATCTTTTATTTTATCCTGCATGTATTTTGTACTGTATGCTTTATTCTCTTTATCATCGAGATACTCTTGCATTTTATTAACGAGACCGTGCAGGGTCAGCTGTTCGTCATCATTATTTTCAAGAAATGCCATTGTCGCACTAAATGCTCTTACTCTGTCCAAGTCTTCTGGCCTTCCATGTTTTTGGGATGAGCAAGATGAGTGCAGCTGAGGGATATTTTTCATGGTTCGAAAATTTACGCTGCAGCTTTGATGGTATACTGCATTGACAACGCATACATCCGGCGTGAAGGCAAGCCGCCCAGCTACAAGTTTGCCCCATTCGTCTTTTCTCTGCTCACAGGCCTCGGCGATACTACATTGAAAGTCATGAGTACTTACTGGATAAATATCATAGCCACGTTTCTTTCCATCTTGAATTTTTGCAGGGTATCCGCATAGCAAACAATGTTCACTAAAATTGAATGTTGGACTTTCTGAACGGAGTGTTCGAATGGGTGGCGGAGATTGTTCAATTTTCTCTGCATCACGGGCAATCCGCTTGGGATCAATGAACTCCCGTCGACATTTTACATGAACCCTCTGTCCTACTTCAGCTATGACATCGCTTTCACGGGCTCTGCTAGCATTGTTAATACCGTCACAGCCTTTAACTCGAAGCTTAACAGTTTGTGAGCCATTTTCTAGGCTCTGGTTACAAATAACGCATGTATCTAAATCCATGTTCATATTCTGATTGAATTGTATAGAAATTTATTCAAATTGTGAGATAAAAGTGAAAATTAAAATGCAATTTATTTTAGATAAAATTTTAAAAGCGAAAAACAAGATTAAACTTAGTTTAAATATAATTTTTAAAAATTACCCCGGCCATATTTAATCTGTGGTTTGGAGAATTTGTACAAGTGGTTCAAGGCAATATTGCCAATTGCTTACTGTCTTCCGTGACCATGAAATTCAGAGCGTAGACAACATTTCTACTTCGTTTATTTGCGGAATGAAGCAGGTAAGGGAAGTTTCATTAATCGGATAATGGCGGTAGCTAAATATGCGAATTTACCCACTTTCCCATCGAGGGATTTTGGAGGACTTTTGATATGTGACACCTGGCAGTCCCATGAATGCCGCAGAAAAGAAATAAATTATGTTGCAATTTGTTCTAGGTTAATTTGTAGTTTTACTGGACTATTATTTATAAAACTGAATTGCTAAAACCATCCCCGAAAATACAGTGCATAGCACACACCAAATTACAACTTGAAAATTCAGCAGCTTGTCGCGTGGAACAATGCTCAGGCATGTTCAGGCTTAAAGATGGAATGTGAAGATGAGCATTATCATAAGGACATTAAGACACACCATTCTCTTATTAGGCATCTATTTACAGTGCAAATGTTAGAGGATTAATCAAATTTCCGAAAGTGATGTCCACCTAGCTTGCTGTAAACTAGCACGTCTCCTGATTTCACGTCATCATCGAATAACAACTTCGCTTGCTCAATCAACTCATCCAAGCTGAAAATAGAAAGAAAATAAGGATTACGGTAAGGTATATGCACACTCGTGCGCGCGCGCGCTCACACACACACACACACGCGCGCGCGCATATGCGCACACAGGCACGCACGCACGCACGCACGCACGCACGCACGCACGCACGCACGCACGCACACAGACACACGCACGCACGCACGCATGCACATAACGTGTGCAAATTTCTCAAGAAAGCCCCATCGAACACTTTAAGAAACTAAATGAAGCGACAAACAATGATGATATGGACGGCGATTTCATAATTTTACCAAAGACGAGCACAAATGACGTATTAAACAATCCATTCTCAGTAGATGAGATAAACTCTGCTATTGATCAGCTGTAATGGTTGGGCAGCTCCAAAGGCAGCTCTAGACAAACTCGATGCCTGCCAGCGCAAACAGCTACGCACCGTCACTGGACACTGATGACCAGACAGCATAATTTCCAACGATGCACTATACAAGATGGGCAATACGTCACCACTGCCCGTAAAAGTCACACAGCAAAGATGGTTCATGTTTGGCCATGTGCTAAGGATGCCAGATGACAGACCAGCACAGGAGAGGACATCATTGCATAAATCTGCTAAGCGTGCTACGAGGTGACCTCAAGATGGCAGGACTCGGTACACTCAAGTCAAGAATGAAGAAGCTAACGATTTCGGCTGAGGACAAAAAAGTGGGCAAATGCAAAGAAGGACTGATTGCATCTGTAGGGTGTTTCTGCTACTACAGCCGCAGAATAGAGTAATCATACATCATACATTGATCAGCTCAAAAGTAATAAAGCGTGTGGTACTGACCTTATAATAAACGAATTTCTAAAAGTATTCAAAATATTCATGCTACAGCTATATACAAAATTATTTAACTCCATTTTTGAATCCGGACCTATACCCCAAGAATTGACAAAATGTATTATATTACCATTTTAAAAAATGGGTCAAAAGCGGACCCCAAAAACTATCGAGGTTTGGTAAAGTTGTTTTTAGATCAGGACGAATGTGGGCGGGGCTTCTCATGGCTAGTCCGATTGATTGACCGATGGACAGTCCAATTGATAGACAGATCGACTGACACACTTCTTGGGGACTGGGCTGTTCAGTAACTGCCTAACAGATAGTGTCACGGAGCGAGCCTCCCTGTAGTGCTCAATTAAGCGATTCAAATTGGAAAGTTGTTGTCTAGTGGTTAAATATCGGGAGGATCTACCGTTAATCAATTCATTTGATCCGAATTGCTTAACTAAACCGAAGTTAAGTTAATGCAATTATGACTCAAATGAATTCAAGATGGTAGGTTGACAGAATCAAGAGACCCAAGATGGCGGCCTCTTTTTCAAATTGACTCAATATGGTAACATCATCTTTCGAAGATCCAATATGATGACTTCTTGACCTCAGAATGACCTTATAGGGCGATCTCAATATCCAAGAAGATACAGGGTTACGAAATGGAAAAACCAATCTGAAGTGCAAATCTATCGGAGACCCAAGATGGGCGCCAATGAAAATTCTCGGATTTACCAGACGTCGACTGACGTTAAGTTAATATGACGTAATTTATGATTGGACCATCTCGATGAACTTGGAAATCTAATGACGTGTGAATATTATGACGTAATCATAAAATGTGTCAAGATGGCAGACTGTCAATTCCTACTTGGATGACTCGTTGAACGACTCATCGAAATTAAATTCTATGGTCCCATCTCAATGGGCAATGAATTGGTTGTTAATCAAGATGTGGATTGGATATCCCAGACAAAGTTTCAAATTTTGGATTCCTATGAATGGACTTAAACTAACTGGATGTCATTGTTGGCAGCGATTGCGTCAGAGAGGGTTAATTAGGCAAAGAAAAACAGATACCATTATCAGTTGTTAAAAATATTTAATATATGTATAGCATTTCAATTAAATATATCATCAATTGCACAGTTGGATAAAACGGAATAAAATGGATGAGATGGACAGACAGTAATGGTATATCACAGATAATTTGAATCAAGATTGAACGAATTCACGATACATGCTATTTCAGCAAAAGTTGAAGCACCAGACCTACTGTAATTCCGTTTATAAATCAGTCATTACCATAGTATACTGATTTCATGCTTAGCAATTAAGTTATTGGACGTTTGGTCATAATCAGTTAATGTCTGGAGTAAAATGTTATCCCAACCATTAATTGCTTGAAATCGAAACGTACAAACAACACTAAACATAAAGTTTTCGACCTTCTTGTCTCAATAAGCGACAGGATATGATTCAGTTTAAATAATGAATCGATTCCGTTAATTCACGTTGAGTCGAATTATATAAAATCATGTAACTCAAATCTTTACTGATTTTACCCGCTGGAAATAACTTCTACCATGGGTCTGAGAAATGTCAATTTTCGTAGGAATAGAAGATTATTATGAAAGTTTACTACTGGAATGATTCATTTGTCACTTTCATTATAAGTGGTAGTCAATGTACCATTAAGTAATTACTAACCTATACTAATTAAATAATTAAGATGTATAGTATATTATGTTTTGTGTTTGTTGGTGTAATGTCATACCAAAATCTGCATATCCTTCGTAGAAACGTAAAGACTGTAATCTGTTATAGTTGAGTTGCTCGACCGTGGAGAGGTGGTCGAAGAAGATGATCCGAAATAGGTCGTGCGAATCCGGAATAATAATCGATATATATGTATGATATAAACACAGGCACAGGAATATAAGGAGCGTGACGTCACTGGCGAAACATATATGAGCAACGCCCAATGTGGGCGTTAAAGCACAATGACGTTAAACGAAATGGAGATCCAGAGGTGATTTGTTGAAGACTATCCTCGGATGACTGCTGTTAAGAATCGAGTCCCGAAATGTAATTCGAAGAAGATAACTACATTACATCAGTATTCTGATAACTGATGCGTAGATGTAAAGAACGGGTTCGACACATCGCTATAGTCATTGAGAATGTTCGATGATGGATCTTTATGTTTGCAGCTTTTATGGGTGAAAAGCGATCCCGGAATAGACTGAAGATTATCGTTCGACGATGGGTCATAAGATTAGAAGACCCATGAGCAGATGAATAACTACTGAAGAAGGTTCAATGGCGGGTTCGGGAGGATAAGTGGTTCCCCATGGCTGATTTGAACCCGGAGCCGGCAGGCATGATTGTAGGTCTGCTAAGTGAGTTGTCCCTAGGGCATGGAGAGGTGTTTGATAGCTGAGTGTTTATTGAAATGTGATCGCAGATCAGGCGAAAATGATGGACCGATCAATTACCTCTGTTCTCTTGTAGATTTCACGCCTCCTCCATATGAATCAATTACGGCACCTAGGACTATCACTACTAATTCAACTTAATATAAAACGTTGATATTCGACTACTTGGCATTATAACTTAGTTTGTTCCTCTTAAAAGGAAACCCTACCCACTCACATAAAATAATAATAAGAATACTTTAAAAAAAATTTCACATTTGAAGAACCAGACACATCTCGCTGGTTTCACGCCTGCCCAGACACTAATCTTGCTATTCACTGACACCTGCTTTGGCGACAATTTTCCCGCCGAGAAGCATGTATAATGCCATATATGAAAGTTGACTGATCAATCATAGTATTGAGTGATCACTCAACCATATCGAAATCAGAAAGAATAGTCCCAGATCAATTTAACCAATATTGGATCATATTTTGAAAACATGGTATCTATCGTGTCAGATTAACATTCTTAGGCCGATAAGCAATTTATAAGCGGCCTTATTCAAGTTTTAATTTTGTTTGTGACATCATCAACTTAAAGTTGACGCGTCTCTCCTTACAATAGGCGCTGATGAAATGACTGACTGACTGACAGACGGGCTGATGGACGGACAGACTGACGGACTAGTTTACTCAGTAATGGATGGACGGATGGACTGACTGACATATTCATTACTGCCTAACAGACTGATCATATAAATTCAACGGTATAACAGGAGTTAAAAAATATAATACTCTTGCAGGAATCCCCAAGCAACTCTGTCTGTTTTCTATATAAAACTCTAATACTTTATACAGTTTCTCAGAATTGGCAATGTAATAATTAAATATATACATTAGGCATTTCACAACAGGTTTTTCCAAATTTTCTTTCATATAATATGTCAGTGTAGAGAATTACAACCAAGTAGAAGCAATTACGATGAAGTGGATTAAGACTGTTAAGCATTCTCCCTTAAACTGTCATCTGCACATTACAAATACACATTTGTCAAACTAAGTACATTATTTAACCCATAGATATATAACGTGTTTTAACATATGTGTCAATGTTCTCGACTAGAATGTCCTAATAAACGCTGTGTAGATCTCCCTGTCATAAGGTATTGTCACTTTGTTCTGATGACTTGTTCAAATCCTGGTAACACCTATTAGTCAAACCACACTGAAACTTAGCCACATGCTGTGTTCGTGCAGCCATGCGTGACTTGATGCATCTGTGTAGATTTTAGTCCTGAATGCAATTAACTTATTATTACATTATCCTTCAGGCTTTTAGAACTCTCTTATTTGTTCCACTTATATTGTTGCTTATTTTGACAAGTGTGGTTGTCATTGCTATATGAGAACGCAACACCTGTTAGTAACAACACCATATACGGTCATAATCACTCTGCCATAGATGCATTATGCTCCTCAGCATGCTTCTCTACGCTATTTACCACAATTATCAATAACCTGCCGACGGCATATACAAAGCTGATTGACATACTTGGAGAGAAACATGCTGGTTTTCACGCAGGGAAAATACTCCACATTAGATCACATCTTTTCTTTAAAGGCCTTAATTGACATTTATTTATCAAAACGCAAGCGATTGTACCGTGTCTTCGTTGACTATAAGAAAGCATTTGATGCAGTCAACATAACCCACCTTTGGACTAGACTATTGCTTAATAACATAAACGATAAATTGTTTTTATTAATTTTTAATTTGTTCACGTGCAACAAGGTGAAAACTTGTCCCCCTTCACTCTTTGCACTGTTCCTAAACGGCTTAGAAAGCATGATGTCCCCAACCCACAATGGGCTTTCCGAAATTACACAAATGGCCAGAGCAATGAACAGAAACACATATTATGCAATTTATTTACAGCTATTTATTCTATCATATGCCGACGATACAATGCTAATGGTAGAATTGCCTAGAGAACTACAAAATGCATTAGGTACATTAAACGAGTATTGTCTAACCTGGAAACTTTACGTAAATGTATCAAAAACTAAAGTACTAATATTATCAAGAGATAAAATCATTTGGCTGGAAGTTGTTGATTACTAAGACACAAACATCATTGTCGAATTGTTAGCCACACGCTCACCATCAATATCTTACAATTGCCTGTGTTTATCCAATGAAACGCTTCCAATTGTACCACGTGACCATCCAATAATTTTTCTATATTGAACGATGCAAAACTCGTATTGGACAGTAAAATTCGTATTGGACGCCACTTAAAACCTGTATTGGCAGTAGTTATATACACCTGTGCAAAAGTTAAGCACCACCCTATTTTTACGCACATGCGAGGGTATATTCATGTGCTATGAAGAAAGCAATAGCATAAACATTTATGTACCCATCCATCTTAGTGCAAGAGGTAATAATGCAACTAGAGGAATGCTGATTATGATGGTGGGGAAACACTGTATGTTTTTGTTTGAACTTGAAAACGAGGCCTGAATATGGTTACGTTGACACAACTGACAACTATTGCCCTACAGTTGACACACGTGGCTAGATTGTCATTAATGGTGTCTGAAAACGAAGTTTAACATCTGTGCACGAGTTTGAGACTGTCATTATTAATACCGGGTATATCCACCTTGTGCCTGGATGACGGCCTGGACACGACGTCTCATGCTGGTCACCAACCGACTGATACGCCATTGTGGTATTCGTTGCCATTCAAGATGGAGTGCGTCTGTTAATTCCTGTAGGTTCTGCACAGGAGGATCCCTCCTTCTCACCATGTTTCCCAGAATGTCCCAGATATGCTCAATAGGGTTCATGTCAGGGCTCCTTGCTGGCCATGGTAGGGTTTCGATGGCATTCTGGCGGAGGTATTCATGCACAGCTCTAGCACGATGTGGTCGGGCGTTGTCATCCATGACTATAAGGTGGGTTCCAGGTGCATGATTTACAAAATGAGGGACCACAACTCTATCCAGTATGGAATCTTGATATCTTTGTCCATTTAGTGTTCCAGGTACAGTCAACAGATCCAGCTTACAATCAAATGAGATGCACCCCCATATCATAACGGAACCTCCACCAAATGGAACTTCTTCCATGATGTTACGTTGGTCGTACGCTGTGCGTCTGGACCTCCATACACGAGTTCGACCATCTGTGGCATGAAGCAGGAACCGACTTTCATCGGACCAGTGCACCCGTCTCCAGGATCTCATGTTCCAGTGTCTTCTTTCGTTGCACCACCTCAGACGCTCCTCTTTGTGGTGTGCAGTGAGGAGAGGACGTCTGACAGGTCTCCTAGCATTCATGCCAGCAGCATACAGTCTCCTTTTGACGGTAGACACTCTATTGCGCGTTTCCCATTGCTGGCTGAGCACTCTGCTGTTGGTGAATGGAGATCTCCTAACAAGGCGTACTAGGGCTCGATCATCACGGGCAGTAGCCTTCTTCGGTCTTCCAGATCTAGGCATGTCCTTCACCTCGTTAGTTTGCCCATGTTTTGCAATCAAACGACTGATTACAGTATGGTTAATGTTCAGCTGTCTGCCAATCTCTCTGCATGACATACCAGTGGTATGCATGCCTATGATTTGCCATTTCACACGATCACTTAACCTTCGTCTTGCCATAGCGGTTCACAATCAAGAGCTAATTCTCTCTGTACAAATAAACCACGGTCATGAACACAAAATTCCTAATCTTGTCGCCTAAATCTGTATGTAATGTTCTACACCTCAAACTGGACTTTTACATAACTGAACACGTGTGCTGTTTCCCGCCACGCACGGACATCAAGCGGCGTGAAGTCATGCATGCATGTGCATTTCGTACTTGGAATTATGTCAGCTAACGCGGGGACAAAAAGTATGGCAGCCTAGTTGTACCATCATGTTTCTACGTTCTATTGTTTTTGCTGGTGCTTAACTTTTGCACAGGTGTATATAATAAGTGTTTCAGAACAGAACTGTCAGAACAGTAATTATGCACATACATTCCACACGGGATTGTGTCCCGAGAAAATATGCGATGCGCCTAAGCCACACAAAATAGCTAGCACTTAAAACACTATCTCGCTGAAGTTATCTGTTAGATGTAATATGCCAGTTATCAGTAGGTCAGCGGCTAATAACTAGGACATAATGGGCTATAGGACAGAGGGTGGTGGGAGCCACGGATCGCGGATCGGCGTCTACAGGAGGGAGGTGGGCTGTCAGAACAAAGGGACGGCTGGCTGCGATGTGTTTACAATGTAGGGCCCCCCCCACCCCCGGTGGGCCCCATCCATTGTTCAGACCATGCCAGGCAAGTACAAATCTTCCATTTAGACCTACAACATCATAAGTTTATTCACGCCAGGAAATACAAAACTTCCACTACAAACTGTAGTACGCTGCATGTTTACTCATAAGATTCCGAATCATGGATACACACAATCACAATAAGTTCAGAGATGAGGTGGTGTATTACAACATAGGGCCGACCACGACCCCTCACAGCGAGCCATCCATACCAGCACCATACAAGAAGCCCAAAGCCGAGACACGCCTGCACCCATACAGGAAGCCCAAAGCAGAGACACACCTGCACAAGAATCTTACAGATGAGCCATTCGACCTCCTCTTCGACTGCCTCATTGATGATTCTACTCTAAAATAAAAAATCTAGCAACACATTTATTTTGGTTAGATAGCATCATCCATATCTATACTGTGATCGTTAGCTGATGATCTAAATACTGTATTAGTTCTGTCATTGCCATTGCTGTCAGTGGATAGTGTCTAACCCCTAACTTGGCGTCTGGTGGGGGTTTTCGGGTGAGCACCTCATCTACTACTATTGTGAATGATAGGTTAAGAGAAGCACTCCAGAACTCAAGTGATTTATTTGCATAGTCGCCCAGGTCATGTAATGATCTTGCCACTTTTTTCCGCCGTGCCGCACAGCCTACACCATGCATGCAACTCCATAGTTCTTTGGGGGTAACCCATGACTGAGTTTCAGATTCAGTTAGCTTGATTGATTGAGAGATTCTGTTACCTATACAGCTGTGTTTCTCTAATAGGGCATCACCTGGTGGTGGAGGCCTGTTCTGAAACAATTATTTTGTAATTATTGACGATGATGATGAAGATGATGATGATGATAGCGATAATGCTGCTGCTGCTGCTGCTGCTGCTGCTGCTGATGATGATGATGATGATAGACATGATGATGATGATGATAGGCATACTGCTGCTGCTGCTGCTGATGATGATGATGATGATGATGATAGACATAATGTGGATGATAATGATAGACATAATGTTGGATCACATAATACATGCTCAGCCTCATGTCTCCATATCAAACAAACTGAATCGAACAAACACGTAGTCACGACCGGTGTCACATCAGCATGAGGGGATTACCCACAGGCCCTTCCAGCTGCCTTGGCAACGCTCACTTGGCAGAATGCTAAAGTGCCTACCATCAACACCTTCGCAGACTCTGGCATGTTCACAGGTGGCACAGAGGATATGGTGCCGCATCGGCTGCAGACAACAACGGCCAGACCTTTCTACACCATGGACGTGGCAGACAGACTCAATTTTCTCACGTGGGTGAAATCGGTCATAGATATTTTTCCACAGATGGTCACGGAAGGGATTGTACTGGGGCTCATCTTGGAAGTGGGTCCACTTGGCATCTAATATCACGGCTGTCTGTGAGGCAACAGCCACAGGTATGAGCAGTAGTATAACCAGCATCCTATATATGGAGGGTTAAACCGAACAAGGTGAACCCCTTGAGAAATATCTGTTATATCGAGCCCTGTGCCATCCTCGATGCCGATCTTCATGCCTTCAGGGGCAGGTCTTAGTTGCTTCACTTTACCACCAGCTAGAAGCCATAGCTCTAGTACAATATGGATTGTTCGCAGAATTGTGAGCCCGACATGCTCGAGCACCTTCACTGAACCCTTCGCCTTCGAGGAGTGTGACACACCCTCAACCCATAGGACACCCTCCTGAAGATTGATAGCTTCCTCTGGTCCATCAAAAGGGCAGCACAGCAGGAGCTTTCCTCCAATGGCCCCAATCGTATGGCCCATTTCAACTAGGGTTGTACCATCTCCTATATAGGTCAGTAAAGATGTCCCCCCGGTTATAAAGCTTCCAGACCATGGCTTCCTTCTTCACAATGGTGGAGAGTTGGGTGACCTCCAGGTCAATAACCACTGGAGGTCTATATAGTGGCACCCACGTTCGCCAGTTACCACCAGGTCCAGCACGATACCACACCACATTCTTTTCGACGACTATCTGCAGCTGTTTCGCCAGGGTCAACACCCCGCCACCATGTGACATTGGTGGGGTATGCTTCACAATCAGCTCTAAGACTTGAAAGCTGAGATCAGCATCCAAGGTGTTAACATCCTCAACCTTGTCCAGTGACTGCTCTATCAGGGGGTGAAGGATGAACTTCTTCGGAAAGTCATAGTGGAACACTATTTTGTCCCCATCTCTTTCTCTCTCTCTCTCTCTCTCTCTCTCTCTCTCTCTCTCTCTCGACCCAGTCGTTCCTTCTAGACATCCTTTAGGTCAGTGAGCAGCTCTACACCATCTCCACCAACGGGATGGAGGGAGAATGTTTTGGAGTCAGCTCCATATTGGCGGACGAACGACTTGTCATCGCTTTCATGAAGGTGGCATCAATGTCGTACACGTCCACGAGATCAGCTAGACCGGTTGAGTGAGCTCCATTATATATATATATATATATATATATATATATATATATGTATATATATATATATATATATATATATATATATATATATATATATATATATATATATATATATGGTTTAAACGGAGTGCATAGCCATGCCGATTGTCCGATTGCTGCTCTAAAATGGGGAGAATATCATCAGACCATCTCCAGTTGGTAGACATGTGATTCAGTATCGCATAGAATGGGTTCTCTTCAAGGTAGCTCAACATTCCACCATGTACGTACACGCCGATTTGTTACATCCGCCACTGGGAAGTACCTACCACAGCTCACTGACTGAAGTAGGGTTAGACGTGATAGAATATCTGCCAGGAGCCACCAGCAAACTGTGGAAAGTGATCAGCCTCAACATGTTCACCCACGTAAATCACCTGTTTGACAGCTCCACCATTAGTCTATATGCCAGCATGGATGGTCTGTCAGATGCCCAATTAGAGTTTACGCCGCTGCTACTTATTGACCTATCCCCATCAGGATTATGACGATATCATATCATACCTATCAGGCATTAGCCGAGTTGTAAAAAAAGGAGATAGAGGAACAACACACCTTCTCGGGGATGGCAGATATAGCGGTACAGGAAATGCGTTGTTGGCAGGAAGGCGAGTGACTGCAGAGGGTGAGCTGGTATGAACAGAATGCTAAAGAGGCAAGGAGACAGAGGGACTACAACTCTGTCCGAGAATGGGAGAGCCTCCAGCGGGAAGGTGGACATGGAGGAGTTAAAAATGAGATGCTGTGGCGGGACCTCATCGAAGATCTCTACGGTGTCAAATAGTATGTTGTGTCCGCGGCTGGACAAGCGGCTTTAAGATGACTACTATAGATGGTATTCCCGACGAACCTCATAACAATCGACCAGATCCAACCACCCCTCCTGGGTACACTCTGGACCCGCTCGAGAGCTGGACCATGTGGTCTCCTGGAAGACATACCGGACCTAACACACAGGTCATAGTTGACGGGTGGTCCCACATCAGCTTCTCAATCAATCTGCGACCACTGACCAACCTTGCAATCACCATCAAGAATGTGAAGAAAGCTCATACGTGGATGGCAGGTTTCGAATCTCTCGTTCTGAAACCAATAGCTGAACTTCACTGTGTGGTGTGCCATGGCAGGATGCGGCATTGGAACGGGTTTGCTGCACTCCTATTCTGGTACCCCCGAAGCTGTGCTCATTGCCAGCTGTCTCCGATTCCATATGTACTACATGGTGAGATGGATCCTCCATGAGCTGGGCGCAAACCTGCCTGATACGAATGATTTCGATTCACAGCCCGTGGGAACTGCTAGCTACAGCCTCTCCACAGCCAATAGACTCTAGCAAGAGATCAACGCCCATTCACACTATCGTTCCCATGGTGGAGACAACAGTGGTCTAGGCGTTATGTATGGTGACCCGATACGAGACTACTCAGACTTCCCCTATCAAACAGCCAGAAAAATTGGCCATTGGAAGCCAGCGACGTTCTCATTTGATCCAGACTCAGAGCCCAGGGCACTCGTGCTGAATATGCATATCACCAGAATCAGGCAGGACCATCCAGAGGCATGGAAATACTTTGTCCCACACACAAACTCAGGGCTCACACCAGCAGGGTTCGTTCGAATCAACCAGTCCTTAGAAGCATTATGTTACTGTCTCCTGACAGCCTAGACCAAGCTGCACCACTCCATAGATGGGGTGAGCGGAAAAGAGGTACAGGCCATGTTCAGCAGTCTCGTTGAGGACATGATCATTGTTGCAGATCCCAGTAGCCTCATTGCCAAGTTCCAGCAAGCCTTACAGAAGGCCTGTCGTAAGCTCGAATTCGCTATATCGCCACACCTATGCCTTATTCTGAGCAATATGATTGTGAATGTCGAGGATCTGAAGATTAGGGGCTACAATAACATGATAGTCGAGGGGAATTCCCCAGGTGTGCACTTTGGGTTTAACACTGACATCAACTCGGCTGCACATGTCGTCCTGACGCCCATGACACCTAGGTCCCTGTGGTCTCATATGAGGACCAGTGCTACCGTCATTCCGACTGTCATTCCGACCGCTGGAACAGCAGGAGTGCTGCATGACAAACAGCGACCCGTGCTGGCACCCATCACCCCGCTCATCCCCAGTCTTCTCCGCCGCTAGTAGATCCTGCTCCTAGAGCAATAGGTCATCCTAACTCTCCAGTGTGGGAGTCATGGCAAATGAGATTGCCTGAACTAGCGTGCCTGCCCAACAGCCCCCAAACACGCTGTCAGCATACACACCCAAGGACTGCATGGTTCGGTGGTACCGCCTTTTTCCAGCTTGTAGTAGTGCAGAGCCTTATTCAACGCAGAGTCGGGGAATGCCATGGATGCCTGCAACTGCAGGAACACGTCCGACAGATACTCCAGATCCTTGTAAAATCACTTAGTATGCAAGAGCTGCTCTACGATATTGCCTCCAATAATGAGGTATTCGATGAAGCAGATCTGTCCCTTACCAAATCCTGGGTAGAGTTTCACAGCTGTCAGCTCCTCTGCTACCTCAGCGTTAGAGAGCTGGGCGAGCTCGTCTGTTGACTTTTTCTTATAGTCCTTCAATTCGGTGCAGAATACATCATAGTACCTAGTAAATAGTACTAGTAGGTCCATGGTTTAAGCCACTATTTATAGTGCTATGAATATTCCTGAGTACAAATCTAAACAGCTAAAAGATGCAGACTGGTTAGAGCTGCTTAGCGCTCTCGGTAGAATGTACACTTTTAAACGCATTGTATACTCATGGCTTAAACGATGATGTCAACGGTACAGCTTGTAAAGCAACTCCCGGAGAGCCAGCCGAATTCCCAGAAGGTGGAGAAGCTGCTCAAAAGAAAGACCCAGAAGCTACTGACATAGGCTAAGCCCCTGGCCATTCATGTCGCCAGTAACGTGGCCGCAAATGTGGCCATGGTAAAGATGATGGGTGGTAATGAGGTTATGCTTGCTGCTGGAGCCACTGCCCTCGCTACAGTGGCGAGTATGGTTGTCGACCACTGTCTAGGAATAGCATGTCCCATCCCAAAGATTGTCGTCAGTGGCGCCTCCTATACTGTTGCTGCCAAAATCATGGGCGAACGCATCCCTCTAATGGAAGGCGCGGTTCTAGGGCTAGTGACGAGTGCTATGGCTGAGATCATCGTGATCTATGTCTAGCTTTAAGATGCTATATATAATGGAAGCTTGGCATGTCCATGACACCAACAGTAGCCTATGAGGCATGGCGGGCTATGTCAGAGTCGGTAGCGCATAGTCGACTACATGGACTGAGGATTTCCAATTCCCAGAAATGGTGGTTAGCCCACAAGGCATACCCCTGTAGAGAGGGCCAGTATCCTGAGCATTGCTACCTATTTCCTTGGCCCACCGCATGGTCTACCTATGCCCACCTATTTCCATGGTTCCCGCTGGATATGACTAGGTTTAAGACGTGTGTATACCCCAACAATGTCTCTGTCACTCACAGACCTAGAGAGCAAAGAGCTAGGTGATCTCGCTCACTTGGGCGAGGCACGCCTCGGTTCAGATGAGACTGTTGCCCCCATTTCCTTCCTAGACTTCGATGAGAAGGAGGAACCTCGAAACACTGGCACGGTAGGACAATCAGCCATCAACAAGACCAAGACTGTATACAAGGGGATGGGCATCAAAGACAGGGCAGTGATGCTCGGTATGCTCGGAGTCAATGAGGCTGGTGCCATCAAGATCCTACGAACAGGACCTGGTTGAGGATCTCCTGAAACCACAGAGCTCATTCCAACAAGATGAGGCGAATCTCAAGGTAGGCACCATCGGCCTTAGCCATATCATGGTGAATGGTCAAGTGAATGCAACAGCAAAGCTCCAACTACACGAGGTGAAGAAGTCGGGATTCTTTGGCCTGCCGTTTAAGATCACATAATAAACATGGCTGCTCGAGCTTGCATCATACGAATACTTGAGGTGCTAATAATTCCTTCCCAGGCAGTGACACAGGCCCTCTGTGTTACCTTCTCAGCTGTTGTTGGGATTTCATGCTTGACGCCTCTATCGCATCCTTCATATCTGCCAGCGGTACAACGCTACCCACACAGCAGGAAAAAGAACTGGTACAGGAAGTACGGCCATTTAATCTCCCAGATATAGACGAGGCTATGGCTGAACAGCTGCTGACCATACTTCACGTGCACGTGCAACATGTCACCAGATGATGCCAGTCAGGTGGTGCTGATCATTGCCCCATCAGGACATGGGAAATACATCTTGCAGCAGGCCCTGCCCACCGAACATCTTCAGTCTCGATACATCCTTCTGGTGTCCAACTCTGCCGTTGAGGCAGTCGACAATAATGATCAGTGGTACAATGCTCCAATCACCAAGACGCACAACCTGCACGCACTGATGGGGAAGCTGCTCCCGGCTTGACTAACTGAACCACTTGTTCTAGTTATTGACGACCCCATGATGGACCAGAAGACAATCACATACCTCAGCAACATCACCAGACGCATTCGGCACACCCAGATCACTGTCTTCATCCTCTTTCAGAAGTACACCCATGATATATCACCAGATATCCAGCACAATGCGAGGCTCCTGTAATTTAGCTTGAAGAGTGGTCGTGCCCTGCTTGAGACGATATACGACAGCTTGACCCTCAAGGAGACCAAGCAAGACTTCATCAAAGGCATGCAGAAGATCGCAGATCTATACCTCTTCATCTTCGGCAACAAGGAGACAGGGGAGCTCGCACACTTCAAGCCCTCACTAGAGAAGGCTCAGAACTTCAGTTACAAGTTGAATTCCGCCAGGAAGCTCACATGTCAGTCGGGTCGACATGCCTGGTGTGTCAGCCGGGATGTTTTTTCAGGCTTGAGGAACTTCATCTGTCCTCTCCGCTGCTTGCAGAACTTCGTCCGCAGTTTCCACTGCTTCGTCCATAGACTCTACTGCCCCAGATGGTTTGGGTAGGTGCTTCTGAAACTCTATCCACTGAGGATCAGATGCCTGCAAGTTTTGATGAGATAGTCCTGGTAGTTCTTGGCGAGAATATTCTAAATGCTGCCTTGTCTCTCGCCAGCCGCTCGTGCCCTCTTTTGTTGAAGATGTGCTCAATGGCCTCCTTGTGGTCCACAGCCACCCCTCCTCTCTACCTTCGGTGTGACCAGTGGCATGCCCAGCCTCATGGCCCTCAGTCACGGCTGCACCGATCTCTCAGAAGTAATCTATGGCCCCAGGCTGTATAGCATCCAACATCTGGTGTTCATCATCAGTGTGGAGGCTGAATACGCCAGCCCACTTCCCGACCATTAGTATATCTTTGGGATCAACCCTAGCCTTCTGGAGAGCAAGAATTATAGGACTCTTAGTGGGTGTACTGGGGAGATCTATTGACCTACCCTGGGTACTGTCAAACTTCTGGTAGAGTATCCGAGTCAATAATTCCTTCGTATTACATGCCGGTGTGGTCTCCTCTGTGGCAGTCACTATCTCCGCATCAGATGGAGCTAGGACCTTTTCTCGCTCGTGGATAATGTTGAAGTCATGAAGTAGTCGTTGGACCCTTATATCGGCAGCTGTACTGGTTTCTTCTTGGAGGGTTGCACTGGTTTCTGCCCTCCAAAGACGATCTGCTGGATAACTTTACCAAACATCACCGTTTAAAACCTGTATATACAGACGTTTAAACATGCAGCAGTATGTACAGCATCCAGATGGGACAGTTGAACCCATGTCCTCGCACCACACTGATCCTCGGATGGACTGTCTGACAGTCATTCGACCTAGTATCCATGATGCGAACCCTTTATCCACAGTGGGGACATTCATCGACTTCGCCCTCTCGGGACAGATCCATGAGATTAGGAGCATGATGCTCTAGTTCAAGCTCAAGAGCAGAGCGGTGAAGGAGGTAGAGCTCCCACAGGTGGTGAGCAGATGGGAGATTATGCAGAGCAACAACACCCTGGACACCACCTATGTGAATGATGAGTACCGGGTCCTGGATCCAGTGGCTCATGGACCTTCCAATTATGCGAAGGGGAAAGGGTATTATGCTGCAGGATGTAATGAAGGGTTCACAAAATTCGACTTACAACCTGACATAGAAACACTTGTCATGGTGCCACTCTTCTCCCTCCACGAGAACCCACATGTGAACCCGGCCTTGATGCAGGACGAGCTGTTCCTCCGGCTGTACACCGAACATCTTGATGGAGTAATGATGACCTCTCCACGACTTCAGGTGTGGCATGATGAGAACGACCAGGAACTAAAACGTGCAGGCTCTAGACAACGAATCCTACATGTCGAGCGAGAGCACCAACAGGTCCAGGCCATGGCTAACCAGCGTCTAGAGTTGACATTGCAATGAGGTGCCTCGGATTGCGTAGATGTAGCAGTCTTGTTCAGAAATGAGGGGTGGTCCAGGAGGTGGGGGAGCTAGAAGACTTCAAACTTGTGGTGGCTGGGACCAACGTTCTCGATTAGGTGCGCGATCTGGCTGATTGCTGTCTCTATCGACAGAAAACGAAGTCATATGCCCTACTCTGCCTAACCAGTGGCCACAATGATCTCCAGTTGGCGCTAGAAAGTCAGTGCCACCTCGGAGGAGGGGGCATCCCGCCTAACCATGGCAACCAGCTCAGCCTTCATATTGGGAACCTGTTCAGAAAGTGAGGGGCACTCGCCCAGTCGGAGTAACGGTGCTGTACTTTGGATATGAAACGGTTAGTGTATCACACACCACTGGCATTCAGCTTGAACGCGCATAGACCATAACTCCAGCGGCTGTCCCAGCTACCACCACTCCTACTCCAGCCACCACTATGGCCTCAGCCATCTTCTGACCTCCTAATGTCTCATAGTCGAGCATCAGCTCAGAGAGCTTTACAACCTCGTAGTACTCATCATGCCTCACATCAGCATCTTGGATGTTCCGGGTGGCTTGAGCCTTTTGTTGCCATCAGCGTGCCTCCCTTTGGTGCATATGGTCGAGTGCCTTGCTGTACTCAAACTTCTCCTTAGACAGCTTCTCCATCACCTGGTTATGACGTTTTTTCTCTACCTCCGCTGCCTTATGGTCAACGAAGCTGAGACCCCAGTTCGCCAACACAAACATGCCTGCATTCAAGATTGCAGATGCCAGGCCTATACAGGTGATTTAAATTCATCATATAGTCAGTAGGAATTACAAGCAATGTATGAACTGGAAGCTTTCGAGGATCCAGTTGAGAACTATGATGAGGACAACTATGATGAAGATGAGGACAATGATGAGGACGCCTATGATGGTGATGTAGAGCCAGAATCCAGCCGACTAATCCATCGAGTCTAGGGAATTTATCATACCTACATGAAGGGCTCTCTTGGCCCACTAGCGGCAGTTGGGGCTCCAATTGCTCTGTTCATGATGAAGGTTGGTGAGACGGCCCGCAAAATTGGCAACAATGCTCTCCATGGAGTTGAGAAGATTTCTGAGGCTATTTCGGCCATCACCTCGGGGGTAGGCACATTCTTTGGCATTGCCGGTCCATGGCTCCTGTATGCTGCGATAGCACTTGCAGTCGTCTGGGCTGCCGAACATTTAAGGCATGCTATATAGGATGACTTCTCTGCATGACCTGGCCAAGTCCCTTAACTGGCAAGCCTTTGTCGATAAGCTTCCTTTCAGTGATAGCGCCAGCGCTGCAGAGATTAGACAACCGTGTTCACAGGTATTCGAAGAGGTGTTCAGTCATGGGGACCACTGTCGAATGAACGATGGTCATCTGTTCATCTGTGTAGAGTTTGCCCGAGCTGTACAAGAGAGGACAGGAGTCAACGTTAGCGATGAAGTCTGAGAGTTCACCTGCGGTCTCCGCTGCCTCTCTTGAAGATCTTTATTACCGGCCCGGCAGCTATTTTCATGAGCCTCACCAGCTGCTCGAGGCTGCACGTCGCAAGGGTCATAGATTCACCTTGGAGATGGTTAGCCAGTGGCTCACCAGGCAGGCGATGTGGCAGATCTACAGATCTCGTCCACGGCACATTCGGTATGCTCACATCGATGAACCTGTCCTGAACAGAGTCCATCAGGCTGATGTGATGCTCCTTCCACATGATCGTGTCAGTTTCAGAGGAGCATGCAACACATACAAGTATGCCCTCACCATCGTCGATGTCGCCAGTAGATACAAGGCAGCAGTGCCTCCCATGGATAAGTTCACAGGTCAGACAGCTGCCGGGTTCCAGAGTATCTATGAGGACCCGCAAAAATTCCCTCCAGTGGCTAGTGCAGCTGCAAGTGGATGAGGGTAAGGAGTTTAGAGGTGAAACTGTGGCCCTCATGCGGAAACATGGTGTCGCGGTTAGACGAGGTGAGGTGGAACATCACTGTGCCCAAGCTATCATTGAGCGGTGGAACCGGACATTGGCAGAGAGGCAGCTCCCACATCAGTATACTCAGGAGATGGCTGAGAGGGTTGCCCGTTGTGGTGGAGAGATCCAATGCTGAGGTTACTAGGCTGATAGGACAGAAGCCAGTCAATGTCATTCAGCGATCCACTGTGTCCCAACCATCGGAGCGACTATGCTTTGTTCAAGAGCTGTGATCCGAGGATAGACTTCGATCCGATTCCCTAGTTCGGTATTTGTATGATCCTGGCGAGTTGGAGGGTGGACGTAGGCAGGCGACTGACCCCCACCTGGTCGATAGATGTACACAAGATTGACAGGTATGTGGATATGGCTGAACAGCCTACGCTGTACTACCTGGCACGCCAGCACGGAGTGCAGAGCAGTCCTAAGCGGCCGTTTGCACAAGAGGAGCTCCAGCTTATCCCTACAGACACCCAGCTACTTCCACCAGGAGTGCTTACATCGAGTAGACATCGTCCAGATGGTGGCCACACCGAGCCCTGATTGTTGGTTGATGTCAAATGATGCTCATACCAGCAGCTCTTCAACATCCATTAGAGTGATGCCATCGTTGTGACCATAAGCCAGGGTGTGAATACCATCGGGAGCGATTCATCGCTTTGTGTCTGAGGGGCTGATGCTTGTCTTGTTTTGGTAGACGGTGGTGCCCCTCACTTCGCAGCATGTTCATACCATGGTGGAAGATATTTCGCTCTAAGAGGCATTCCTTGTACTGATCATGGTGAATCTGTCTAACGACAGCCTCGTGCACACCCTTTGCCTTCCTGACTTCCTGCTCATACGACTGCTTGATGGAGTACATCTTCGGGCGCAGACCAACAAACTCCTGGATTGGCACCCCACCACACTCACCCTTCATCTTTCCCAGGACCTTCTTGTTGGCAGTACTGTGTAGAGGGTGTGTTACTGCGTAGTCACATGTGTCATAGCGGTCACTCCTCACAGCCATATCAGTGTAGACATCCTCAGTCTGGATCTCCAACAGGAAGCTGTCTATGTCAGTGTACATGAGCTCACAGTGGGAACCACATAGTCGCTTCAGCTCATTGTAGTAGAAGTCATACATGAGGTGTTTCGACAGGTCCAGGATGGACATTCCCACATAGACAGGGCGGATCAGCAGCAGGCTTGTCTTGTACATGTGGAGAGCAGCTAGATCATCATCAAACGCCTTGGCCCGGGAGAAGTTGGGCTTGGCTATTAGGTAGTGTAGCTTGTCCTCCTCAGATGACCGCACCAGCTTCGCATCCACTCGCTTGTGCAAGTTCTCCATGGTCTTACCGTAGACAGCGTTATTCATCAGCTTATAGAGATCCTTCTCAAAGTCACTGTTGGCCTTCTTATGGAGCTCTGTGTTGAGTCGGATGTAAGGCTCCATCATGGTGACTGATTGAAGCGGAGAACCCTGTGCAGCTTCTTCAATGTCATACCCAGGCTGAGATAGAGCTTCAGGTTGTGGTAGTGTCCTCCACCTACTCAACCCCACCCCCACAAGTCGGTAGGTGTTGGCTCATTGCCAAGCCATAGAGATTGTTAGCATCCAGATACATGATGTGGCTTGTCAGCTGTTGTGGATTATAGCCAACTATGTATGGGTTGTTTGCCTTAGCATAGCGTTTGCTGACCATTGATACACCAGCCCGTAGTCATTTCCCTATGAAGAGATGCATGTCGTAGTCAGTGAGGAGCCCCAGGTCTTCCTTAGAAGTGCAGCCTAGCTCAAACCCCGGGCTTGTGTAATAGTGTGTTGGGTCCTGACGATACTGCTGGAGGCACGTGATATGGAAGTTTTCAAAGACATCTGCAAGGAGCAGAGTGTCAGACCACAAATAGAGGTCATGATAGCCTCCCATGGTCTGGTAGACGAACTGGGCCCAGACAGCCTGTGCGTGGTTGTAGGCGCTGTCAGATATTCTCTCGCCAGAGAGTTTACTGTAGAAAGCAGCTTGAGGTGGGAGAGAGGTCTCATAGAAACGGTGCCACCCATCCACCGGCTCATAGGGGTATACACCCTTGCAGATCAGGCGCTCATACTTGGCAGTGCTAGGTTCATACTGCTTTGTAAGTGGGAACGTTGTGGAACTGGCGACCAGCTTGTCAAGTGATGCTGGAAGGAACTGGGCCGAGTCGATGAATCGCAGCTGACGGAGACTGAAGGAGATGTGCTTGGGAGATGGCCTGCATGATGAGGTGAGAAGCATACCCACGCAGGTTGTGGAACATGACCGGGATGGTGGTGGTCTTAGGGTAGATTACACACATTGTGTACTGCTCCGCGGTAGAGACCAGTGATGTGGCAGTGATCCCTGACACTGTCCCCATCTAATGGTCTGTCGCACACATGGCAACTGACTGCAGCTTTCTTTTTATCGCCAGTCCTCTCTAGTCATCTCCATCGGCTTAGAGTGGCGAGCACGGTCGTTATCTTCTCCTCTTCCCGTGCCAATCGATCTAGGAAGTGCTTAGCTGCATCTTCTCCTCGATACAGCACTGGTGGTTCATCGGACCACAATGTATGAGAACCCACAGATCTCATGGTGTTGCATTTTCTGTGTGCTGCTCTGAGCCGGATTCGCCTCTGGCCCCTCAATCTTGGTTGTTAGCGCTTCAAAGTCGGCATAGATGATGAATGGTACCTTGAGTTGTTTGTGTTAATTGGTGAACTGTAGCATCTTCTTGTCCTCTGTAGGCATTCTTATGTGCATTGATCTGTCACCGATACCACAGCACTCGCAGAAGTGCTTTCTCCCTTTATTCCGACTCTGATCATAGAGCAGACGATTCAGGTCCTTAATCCAGGTATAGTGTTGCTTGCCGCCCTTCTCGATAAGCAGCAGATTTGTCCTTGGAATGACGGGATCAGCCTCACTCAGATGCAGTGGGTAGACACCCTTGTCATGCCCGAATACATTAATGGCCAGGCCATTCTGCTGCTCAACACGTTTTTAAGCTGGTGGAGAGGGGTTGGAGTCTACACCACTGGTGTCCCAGTGTCGTAAATACTTCTATTTCCACTGGGGATTACTGTCTGCAGGATAAGCAACAGCCAAGAGAGACCAGTGAAGACAGTGGTCATCATTGTTCTGGACTTTAACCACGGCATGTTTTTGCTTAATCGAAGCTGGGAGATCGATGTAGGACCCACCATGTAGTGGTTGATATCTGGCGATGTTGAGGTACAATGCATCAACCGATGCCCAGCCAGTCCCCTCGTGGGTGTTGTGCGGCACCATGGCTTTGGCCTCCTTCACAGCCACGTTAATATCCCTTGCCTTCAGGATGACATGCTGCTGAGACCAGAATATTGGATCTGTGGTAACCTCTGCCCCGTCATTCTCCTTGTGGAGGGTGATCTTGAGAGTAAGGCAGAACTTCATCCCCTTCAGGTTGATGACCTCTTCCACCAACTTCCTCTCGATCTGGTTCAGGTTTTTATCCAGAAAAGCTGTTGGATCTTTTAACCAATGTCCAGGAAGTTCCCATCCCCGCAGATAGTTCTGGATTGCATGTGGAACCTTCACAAATCCTGGTGGTGTGTCCCTCATTTCCTGCAATACATCATCAAGAAGCCTGTCGATCTCCTCATCTGTGAACTTGGGTGGGGTTTCTAGCTCTGGGTGGGGAGGGGGGGGGGCTTCTCAGAAAAGAGAGCTGGGGTTGGCCTCTCGGGAGTGGTTGGTAACTTCCTGCGTGGGGCTGTGGTTGACTTCTTGGGAAGGAGAGCTGCCAGGTTCTCGGCATAAGTGGTATGGCTAATAAGCCCCTGCTGCAATAATCTCGCCAGTACTTCATCAATGTCCATAACAGATGTGTGTACCTATCCAGTTGCGTTTCTCTAATATGGGCCACCTGGGGGGGGGCAGCCCCTGTCCAGCATGCTCTACTATCTGGCAATACTTTTTTACATTTAAATATGAGATTTGAACCGGCGATTTTAAAGTGTAATTCAACATATAATGAAAACGCATTAGCCATCTCGACCACACATGCATTAAACAAAAATGACCTAGATTTAGCTATCAACCTGTTATGCGTTATCTATAATATGAAATTGAAATTAATATCCTGTTGGGGAAAAAATTCTGTACACTACTGTAATATCCTTGTCTACGTCTATATCTTTTGTAACAGTATTGTCGTTTGTAGGTATTTTATGAGGATAGGATTAATTCCTTAAGAATGGTAGTGTGCGGAATTTATGTGATTGGGAGTAATATTTCAGAAATTCGTACTGCTTTCACAGAGCAGAGGGAATATACGCCTACAGATTGCCATCAGTAATGCCAGTAAGCATACATTTATGCATATTGTAAACTGCTGTAGACTGTTGTCAATAATTTCAAAATGTAGTTATCAGTGCGTTATCAGTCTGATTGATCTGTTAGCTATTATTGCACAACAATTCATAAAAGATAAATGTCATTATTTGTGGGCTAGTTATAGGTTCCCCGTTGGCTCAATTCATAACGGCGCGAAATAAACCATAGTTCAAATCTCTCAAAATACCTCATCTAGATGGTACCCAGCTAAAAAAAAAAAAAAAAGGTACGCACTTGTGTAGGGGTACAATGACAGAAATAGGAGCAATGGGAACCACATAAAACCCTACAGGAAAAGAGGAGAGGCCGGCCACCCGGCCATAATTTTTTTAGTCTTTTTAGTTTTTTGCTGGGTGTTTTTTGTTTGCAGCAATGTTATCACACCTCTCTTCTGTATGTAATATGTGGTTAATTACAAATGATCAGTATGCCACTAAGGATGCGTCTCCAAATGGGTGTTCAGATGGGCTGCTGATCTTCTAGTGATCTTCTGTTCTAGCAGCCTTAATTTATCTACTGCTCCCTCAGAGCATAATGCGTCCATACCAAAATCTCTTGAAACTAGTCATGACAAACAATTTTCTGTAATGCTTTGTAAACACTGACCTTCTTTTCATATACTGCACACCTCACTAAGATGCATCCATATACCAAATTTGGTAACTATATGTGAGTCTTGAAACTACATGTATGACTCAGAAGAACATAGGAGATGGATGGACTGAAGGATAGAACAAAGAACGCTGAAGTGCACAATGTCTCGCCTGTAAAGGCATGGATAGTGTGGATTGCCAAAGCAAACTTGGCATGTTTTGTAATGCACATATTCAGTAAGGCACCAACAAGCAAATGTAACCAATCAAACATGGAAAATTTTTCCAAACTGCTGATAGTCTGATCTTGAATTATTTTTCAAACATGAAACTAGTAATGATACAGATAGTATATAACTCTGCTGTAAAATTGTGTTGATATCTGGTGAGCCACTGTTGAAAATGAGTGGTCCATAGAAAACCCATAAAAAAACCATGTAAAAGTTCAAAGCCTAAAACCGTGAAAAAAGTAGTAAAAATTGTCAAAATCATATCAGTGATTGGATGCAGATCATATCCCTGTATTGCATAGAACATTTCTGAAGTTTCATTGAAATCGGAATGAGAATAGTGCAATTACATGGTCCATAAACAAACTTAACTAAAAAACATTAAAAAAATCCAAAACTGAAAAAGGCAGGAGAAATTTCCCAAAATTAAATTGGTAATGGTGTGGATAGTACCAATGCATAGTATATAACCATGAAAAAAATAGTTAAAATGCCCCAAAATGAAATCTGTTGTCATGCAGATTGCATGCTTGTATAGTATAGAAATATTCCAATAAAATTGAAATCGGTTGAGACATTATTGAAAAATAAGTTGATTTAAAAACCTTAACCAAAAGTGCACTGGCAAAATACATGAAAAAATCCAAGTTCAAAACCGTGAAGAAATAGTTAACCCTAAGAAACCTATGCGCCGCCTGGACAGCACCGTCTGGGCAGCGCGCAAAAAGTGTACCAGTACATATACACCTATGTGCCGTCTAGACGGCTTGCAATAAATGTACATATATGCCTACACACAGTCTGGAAGGTTTTCACCAGCAACTGTTTTCAATTGCTAAATTAACAAGCATTACAGGCATTTTATCCAATTAAATTTTGCGTTACATTACATCAGATGATTGAATTTTATAAATCCACTATTGATTGGTCAATTCAGTTTGTTCAATTTCTACGGGAAAATAGTCTTTTGTGAATGAAATTCCTAGCGTAAAATCGTCACCGATAGCGTGTCGATTCCTTTATTTAACCGAGTACTCGATTCCCTGTTAGTCGGAATCGCCTCTGGGCAAAATTACGACTAGTGAGCATGTTCAATTAGGACTAGTGATTATATGCAATTAGGACTACTGAGCATGTTCAATTAGGACTAGTGATCATATGCAATTAGGACTACTGAGCATGTTCAATTAGGACTAGTCAGCATGTTCAATCAGGACTAGTGAGCATGTTCAATTAGGACTAGTGAGCATGCTCAATTATGACTAGTGAGTATGTTCAATTAGGACTAGTGAGCATGTTCAAGTAGGACTAGTCAGCATGTTCAATTAGGACTAGTGAGCATGTTCAATTAGGACTAGTGAGTATGTTCAATTATGACCAGTGAGTATGTTCAATTATGACTAGTGAGCATGCTCAATTATGACTAGTGAGTATGTTCAATTAGGACTAGTGAGCATGCTCAATTATGACTAGTGAGTATGTTCAATCAGGACTAGTCAGCATGTTCAATTATGACTAGTGAGCATGCTCAATTATGACTAGTGAGCATGTTCAATTAGGACTAGTGAGCATGTTCAAGTAGGACTAGTCAGCATGTTCAATTAGGACTAGTGAGCATGTTCAATTAGGATTAGTGAGCATGTTCAATTAGGACTCATGAGCATGCTCAATTATGACTAGTGAGTATGTTCAATTAGGACTAGTGAGCATGTTCAATTATGACTAGTGAGTATGTTCAATTAGGACTAGTGAGCATGCTCAATTATGACTAGTGAGTATGTTCAATTAGGACTAGTCAGCATGCTCAATTAGGATCGAGTGTTGGTCGATAAACTACTGTTCAGTGAGGATCCAGCAGAGATTAGACAGCAGTGTATGGAGGTGTTTGAGGTCTTCAGTGATGGTCGAATGAATGACGACCATCTGTTCATCTATTTAGAGTTCACCCAGGCCGTGCGTGACAGGATGGGAGTGGATGTCAGTGATGAAATCCAGGAGTTTATCTACACTGCCCAAGCGTCCCTAAACGAGTTCGGACTGTCCCATACCCACACTTCATAGTTTACGACTTTTTTACGAGAGTACTAACATACCTATCTCTGGGTCAGTTGGCTGCTCCTTAGAGGGCGCCACGAGTGAGCCCACTCACCTTTGCAATCCTGACCCCAAAGAATGTTGTGGAACTAGCTACCAGCTTGTCAAATGATGCTGGGAGGAACTGGGCCGAGTCGATGTACCGCAGCCGACGGAGGCTGATGGAGATGTACGTCTCCATATTGTTGGGGGTGCAGTTGATTTGTCCCTCTGTTTGGGAAACGGCCTGCATGATGAGGTGAGAATCATACCCACGCAGGTTGTGGAACATGCCCGGGATGGTGGTGGTCCTAGGATGAGGTGCAGCTTTAGATTACACACATTGTGTGCTGCTCCCCGGTAGAGACCAGTGGTGTGACAGTGATCTTTGACACTAATGGTCTGTCGCACATATGGCAAACTGACCGCGGTTTTATGAGCTCGCCAGTCCTCTCTAGTCATCTCCATCGGCCTAGGGTGGGCGAGCACGTCCGTTATCTTCTCTTCCCGTGCCAATCGATCCAGGAATTGCTTAGCTGCATCTTCTCCTCGATACAGTACTGGTGGTTCAGACACCGTCACAGCGGACCACAATGTATGAGAACCCACAGATCTCATGGTGTTGCGTTTTCTGTGTGCTGCTCTGAGCCGGATTCGCCTCTGGCCCCTCAATCTTGACACCTTGAGTTGCTTGTGGTGATTGGTGAACTGTAGCACCCTCCTATCCTCTGTTGGCATTCTTATGCGCATTGGTCTTTCACTGATGCCGCAGCACTCCGGTTTGTGCTTGATGAGGAGGTCTTTGCGAGAATAACAGTGGAGCCACTAGTCCTTAATCCAGGTATAGTGTTGCTTGCCGCCCTTCTCGATAAGCTGCAGATTTGTCCTTGGAATGACGTGATTAGCCTCACTCAGATGCAGTGGGTAGACACCCTTGTCATGTCTGAATACATTAATGGCCATGCTATTCTGCTGCTTACGCTGGTAGAGAGGGGCTGGAGAGTCTACACCGCTGAAGGGTGTCCCAGTGTCCGCTGGGGATTACTGTCTGCAAGATAAGCAGCAGCCAAGAGAGACCAGCGAAGACAGTGATCAACATCTTTGCTCTGGACATTAACCACGGCACGTTTCGCTTAATCGAAGCAGGGAGATCGATGTAGGACCCACCACGTAGCGGTTGATATCCAGCGATGTTGAGGTACAATGCATCAACCTGGTCGACTGCCCAGCCAGACCCCTTGAAGGTGTAGTTCTCAAGGCCTTGCAGCACCTTGGCTTTGGCCTTCTTCACAGCCTCGCTAATATCGCTTGCCTTCAGGATGGCATGCTACTTAGACCAGAACGGGGGATCTGTGGTGGCCTCTGACCCACCATTCTTCTCCTTGTGGAGGGTGATCTTGAGAGCAAGCCAGAACTTCACCCCTTCAGGTCGAGGACCTCTTCCACCAACTTCCTCTAGATCTTGTCCAGGTTTTATCCAGGAAAGCTGTTGGATCTTTTTCCCCATGTCCAGGAAGTTCCCATCCCCGCAGATAGTTCGTGCTTGCATGTGGGACCTTCACAAATCCTGGGGCTATGTCCCTCATTTCCTGGAATAAAGCATCAAGAAAACTGTCGATCTCCTCATCTGTGAACTTGGGTGAGGTTTCTAGCTCCGGGTGTGGGAGGGCTTCTCAGAAGTGGTTGGTAGCTTCCTGCGTGGGGCTGGGGTTGGCCTCTCGGGAGTGGTTGGTAACTTCCTGCGTGGGGCTGGGGCTGACTTTTCAGGAAGGAGAGCTTCCAGGTTCTCATCATAAGTGGTACCGCTAATAAGCCCCTGCTGCAACAATCTCACCAAATTTTGAAGTACTTCATCAATGCCCATAGCAGATATTTACCTATAGTTGCGTTTCTCTAATAGGGGGATTTTGATGGTATCACATGCTTATGGGGACCCACCATTTCTCTAATAGGGGGATTTTGATGGTATCACATGCTTATGGGGACCCACCATGGGTTTGGGGTGGGCCCTATGTTGTAAAACACATCGCAGCCAGCCGCCCCTCTGTTCTGACAGCCCACCTCCCTCCTGTAGCCACAGATCTGCAATCTGCGGCTCCCACCACCCTCTGTTCTGATAGCCCGTTATGTCATAATTATTAGCCGCAGACCTACTGATAACTGGTATATTACATCCAACAGATAACAACAGCGAGATAGTGTTTTAAGCATTAGCTATTTTGTGTGCTTAGGCGCATCGAATATTTTCTCGGGATACAATCCCGTGTGGTATGTGCATAATTACTGTTCTGACAGCCCCCCCCCCCCCCCCCCTCCTGTAGCCGCGGATCGGCGGCTTCCACCACGTTCTGTTCTGAAACACTTATTTTATAACTACTATTAGACGCTAAAGAATGATAACTCTTTCCGCATTAATTTCTTCATATTGCGTTTTCAAGGGAGGTAACTTCTATTGCGTTGATGAAGGCGGCTAATAAAAACAACTGAATGAACGAAATTTGTATTTTTGAGGTTAACGTAATTTCTGTGGATTTTTGGTGTTTATTTGCTGATAATTGTAATAGGTATAGGTCATTTTACATTGTTGAGTCCAATATGGATTGTTATTGTACTCGTCCACGTTGTGTTGAAAAATCTGCATTGGTACCTTGTCCAAATAGGCCTAGCTATTTCAACACAACGTGGACTCGTACAATAAAAATCCATACTCAACAATGTCAAATAACCTAATAATATAGGTAGAGTGAGACTGATTAGCAAACAGAGTGTAAGTTTCGTTGACAGATCGCGCATTTGTTTGAAATACATTGATCGAGCAGAAACGTAAACACGAAATGTACACGCGAAACGTACACATGGTAGCTTGGCTAAATATGTCATCCGTGTAGTCAACGCGTATTTAGGGCATACACTCACTCTACCTAGATAGAAATATTGAACACCATGCGATTCTATGGAAAACAATTTGACAAAATTGTTGGTGCCTTAGTCAGCAACAACTTACAGTCAAATTGCTCTTCAAATCCGTAGCGAGAGTCGACTGAAAAGTATGATGATTATTTTAGAATATAGAGCCTGAAAGCTGCTGCAGCAAGAATGTTCATTCAAATTAGTATAAAATCTGTAGCAGGTTGTGCTCGCATTATCTACTAATTATTTTACCAATAATGTGACTGTATATGTTGTTTCTGTCATTGATAGCAACAGCTTTCACGCAAATTATTGACAAGTATATAAAAGCTTTCTCCTATTTTCTCCTGGATATTGACCTACTTTGCGCTGCACAGCATTGAAATACAGACAATGGCACAATGTCGCGAATACGGCCTACTCACATAGCTACTCTTCCAGAGCTGGAGGACAAATGACTGATGCACAGGCGGGTTGGTTTTGTTTCAGAAATTCAAGCCTGTACATACAATAGACTAAACGAACAATACACCTTTCCCGCATTGACGTCATTACGTCGGGATTCCCCGAAATCAACGCTCAGAGCAGTACAGCTGGCCGGTATTTCCGCCGACAAGCCGCTGACCCGCCTTCAGTTACATCGCACTAAAATACACCGCAATTTAAACCTGTGATAAACTAAAATCTATATATTAGTCATACATCATTGGAAAGCGCATTCAATTGTCTAAACATTATGGCATTATTTTGTATATTTTTGTAAAATTTTCACTGGGTTATTTGCGTATATAAAATACACCATTATACCTAGATTCATTAAATCAAGTGGACAATAGGGGCTATTTTAAAATCACAATAAACCGTTTTTTAAATTTTACAAAAATATAAAAACGAATACAGAAATCTATAGCAAATTGGGGTAGCTTTCCAATGATGTATGACTTCAATAATATTATGAAAATAGTTCTTCATATAAACTACTTAAAGCGCATTGTATCTGCTTTCAATAGTAAAGTAATGCTGTTTGCGCGCGGCTATCGCCCTTACCAGCCAGAAGTGGTATGCGTAATGAATTCTGGGAAGGTATTTTCCCAAAATACGCTAATGCGGGAAAGGTCTATTGTAACGATTTAGGATTCAGGGCATTGCATGCTGGGTATGATTGCGCGCTGGGTAGAATAGCATGCATGCTGGGTCAATTGAACAGAAATCAACAGGCATCTCATATCTCGCGCGTGTGGGTATATGTGTGCGGTGCGCACGTGTGTGGGCGTGTGTGCGCGTGCGTATGTGTGCGTGAGTGCGCGCGCTTGTGCGTGCGTGCGTGTGTGTGAATGCGCCCGTAGGGTATGTATGTAAGCCTTCGTGCGTGCGTGCGTGCGCCCGCGTGCCTGTGTGTATGTGAGTAGGTGCGTGCATGTGTGAAGAGCGACGATACGAGGTTCTGTTGAAGGTATTTTGACTAAACCCGGTTTGACGATTGTCCTGGTGGTCCCGAAGACGTGTAGTGGATGGGCGGTGGCTCCTGGGGCTCTGAAAAACGTTCTTTATTAAAAACGTCAAAGGTGACAAAGAGCAAGATCTTAGAAAAGGGTCACCAGAGAGTGATAATTCTCTGAAATTATTATTATTATTATTATTATTATTATTATTATTATTATTATTATTATTTACCTTAGCACATCTTTGTTCAATACTTCTAGTATCGCTTGTCCATTTGGCAGTTTCTCTATGTCGCTCACAGTCCTATGAAAAAGTGGCGTATCGACATATGACGGGCAGAGAGCCACGAATTTCAGACCATTCTTTTGTAAAGTTTTGCTCATCTAAAATCGTACAATAAATATTGAGTAATATCTATAGTTTGCCATCTACGGTTGGTCATATTGTCATCTAAAGTCGGTCAGATCATACAATTATCGTTTAATGTCATGCACACCAAATGTGTTATTTTCGTTAACCCACATGAAAAGATATTAAACAGTGTGTCCCAGGAGTAGACTTTAACAGTGTGTCCCAGGAGTAGACTTTAACAGTGTGTCCCAGGAGTAGACTTTAACAGTGTGTCCCAGGAGTAGACTTTAACATGTGAATAAACATTTCAGTTTATTCTGCGTTTAAGCATTGCAGTTTGTCATTCATCAGAAATACTATCTGTCTGTATGCCGGTGGGGTGGGGCGGGCAAAGTGGAAAACACACCATACACCACCATACAGACAGACAGACAGACATATAGTATATAGCCCTATATATATATATAGGCACAGACTCTCTCAATGACGTGGATCTGCTTTTATGAATCATGGAGTTCGTGGAAGCAACTCTTTCATCAGGCTACAGGAAATGGAATAACGAATATAGAAGAAAAAAGAAGAAGAAGAAGAAGAAGAAGAAGAAGAAGAAGAAGAAGAAGAAGTAGAACAACAACAACAACAACAGCAGCAGCAACAACAACAACAACAACAACAACAACAACAACAACACCAACAGCCGCTGCTGCTGCTGCTGCTACTACTACTACTACTACTACTACTACTACTACTACTACTACTACTACTACTACTACTACTACTACTACTACTATTACTACTACACCTACTACTACTATTACTACTACTACTACTACTACTACTACTACTACTACTACTACTACTACTACTACTACTACTACTACTACTACTACTACTACTACTACTACTACTACTACTACAGTTTCCCTCAGATTGCATATAACGGTTGTGATATTCATCTCGAGTATTACAGTTTGTCCTCATACAATATATGTGTATACTGATATGACAAGATATTTACTCAAATGCTAAAGTTTAAAAGAATTTGCAATATTAGATACCATTCCCACGCTATATCACAATGTCAAACCCACATTGCACCGGCCTGGCATGTATAAATTAACCTAGCTTTACTCTACTTTATGGCATCTTTAACTGTCTGGCTGGTGAGTTTTTGCAGACGACATATTCTACGGGTTAAATCTCTGGACCTGCTAAATAGCCACCAACAATGTTCAGTCAAATTGTTTTCAAAGTATTTTTGCTCAATGAAAATGTTGTGTGGTGGCTTGTAGCAGTAGGAGAGTTAACACTTCATAGTTCAATCAAGCCAATAACTTCTGATCAGACGCATCAGCTAATTTAGCAAATGAGTTTGAGCATGTGAACAGTGCTTTTCTCCATGATAGCCGCGAAGTTGACTGTATATATGCTGAACTGGGTTACCTTTCCATTGACGTCTTTAACGGTATCTTGCTGGTACTTTATTATTTAGTTTTGATAATGATCTTAACCAGGACCTTTGTTGCATGGACTAACAGACGAGCGTTGTGGTGATTAAGCACTCATTAGTTGCTTCTTGTAAACATGAACAAGCACCCAGTGCTTCGTGTCTCTTGTTTCTTCGGTAACACGCTCACACCAATGGCTGCGTCATTTGTCGTCTTCTACATCTAGAATGGGGTGTCATACACGTGATTTTCCATTAATTATTTTTTTAGGGCACAATCTACATCTGTCCCTCACTGTATCTCGGTTGAACATCCTTGCTTCCAGTCTGTTTGTGGCTGATGTGGTCTACACGCACCTGTTGGTAATAACACAGCTGCAGAGTTCTGTGTAAAATCCCATTCACCTACGTCCGTTCTTCTCCTTAAATGTTCACTCATGTTCAGTAGTTTTCCATCCACTGGGTGCTAGTATGACATTTTGGAGTCCATTCCGCAGTCATAATCGATAGTATGTTCAAGATCTGGTAAGCTGTGTGACTATAGGCTGATAGTTATTGTATTTGGGCATCTAGTGTACACGGTCATTGTAATTTAAAACGTTATAACCATTCCTAATTTCATAATATAAATCGTGGGCATTTCGCCTGATATTTGATACTGTTTTAATTCTGTAAAATATGCGTGCGTGCGTATGTGCGTGTGTGCGTGCGTGCGTGCGTGCGTGCGTGCGTGCGTGCGTGCGTGCGTGCGTGCGTGCGTGCGTGCGTGCGTGCGTGCGTGCGTGCGTGCGTGCGTGCGTGCGTATTGGTTTACTCATGAGGTATTGCTCGCCTCACTCACCGCCATGGATCGTGTATAGCTAATGACAGCAGCTTTCGTAGCACAATATGTCGGACATTCTGGACGTGGAACGAATCCTTAAAGTAATTAGACATGATATATGCGGCTATAGAGGAATCCAGTTTCAGCCCCAACCATCTCTAGCTATGCACCCATCTCTAGCTGTGCCACACCCATCTCTAACTATGGCCCACCCATGTCTAGCTATGCGCTCATCTCTAGCTATGCCCACCCATCTGTAGCTATGCCCACCCATGTCTAGCTATGCCCACCCATCTCTAGCTATGCCCACCCATGTCTAGCTATGCCCACCCATCTCTAGCTATGCCCACCCATCTCTAGCTATGCACTCATCTCTAGCTATGCCACACCCATCTCTAGCTATGGCCCACCCATCTCTAACTATGCCACACCCATGTCTAGCTATGCCTCATCCATCTCTAACTATGTCACACCCATCTCTAGCTATGCCCCACCCATCTCTAGCTATGCCACACCCATTTCTAGCTATGCCACACCCATCTCTAGCTATGCCTCATCCATCGCTAGCTATGCCTCATCCATCTTTAGCTATATCCCACCCATCTCTAGCTATATCCCACCCATCTCTAGCTATGCCTCATCCATCTCTAGCTATATCACACCCATCTCTAGCTATATCCCACCCATCTCTAGCTATGCCTCTTCCATCTCTAGCTATATCACACCCATCTCTAACTATGTCACACCCATCTCTAGCTATGCCCCACCCATTTCTAGCTATGCCACACCCATCTCTAGCTATGCCACACCCATCTCTAGCTATGCCTCATCCATCTCTAGCTATGCCTCATCCATCTTTAGCTATATCCCACCCATCTCTAGCTATATCCCACCCATCTCTAGCTATGCCCACCCATCTCTAGCTATGCCAGGCCCATGTCTAGCTATGTCCACCCATCTTTAGCTATATCCTACCCATCTCTAGCTATATCCCACCCATCTCTAGCTATGCCTCATCCATCTCTAGCTATGCCTCATCCATCTCTAGCTATGCCTCATCCATCTCTAGCTATGTCACATCCATCTCTAGCTATGCCACACCCATCTCTAGCTATGCCCACCCATCTCTAGCTAGCCACACCCATCTCTAGCTGTGCCACACCCATCTCTAGCTATGCCTCATCCATCTCTAACTATGTCACATCCATCTCTAGCTATGCCACACCCATCTCTAGCTATGCCTCATCCATCTCTAAATATGTCACACCCATCTCTAGCTCTACCACACCCATCTCTAGCTATGCCTCATCCATCTCTAGCTATACCCACCCATCTCTGGTTATGCCACACCCATCTCTAGTTATCCCCCACCCATCTCTAGCTATTCCCCACCCATCTCTAGCCAAGCCTCATCCATCTCTAGCTATATCCCACCCATCTCTAACTATATCCCATCCATCTCTAACTATGTCACACCCATCTCTAGCTATGCCACACCCATCTCTATCTGTGCCTCATCCATCTCTAGCTATACCTACCCATCTCTATCTGTGCCTCATCCATCTCTAGCTATACCTACCCATCTCTATCTGTGCCTCATCCATCTCTAGCTATGCCACACCCATCTCTAGCTATACCTACCCATCTCTATCTGTGCCTCATCCATCTCTAGCTATGCCACACCCATCTCTAGCTGTGCCTCATCCATCTCTAGCTATACCTACCCATCTCTAGATATGCCTCATCCATCTCTAGCTATGCCTCATCCATCTCTAGCTATGCCTACCCATCTCTAGCTATGCCACATCCATCTCTAGCTATGCCTACCCATCTCTAGCTATGCCTCATCCATCTCTAGCTATGCCTCATCCATCTCTAGCTATGCTCCACCCATCTCTAGATATATCTCACCCATCTCTAGCTATGCCACACCCATCTCTAACTATGCCTCATCCATTTCTAACTATGCCACACTCATCTCTAGCTATGGCCCACCCATCTCTAGCTATGTCTACCCATCTTTAGCTATATCCTACCCATCTCTAGCTGTATCCCACCCATCTCTATCTATGCCTCATCCATCTCTATCTATGCTACACCCATCTCTAGCTATGACCACCCATCTCTAGCTATGTCACACCCATCTCTAACTATGTCAGACCCATCTCTAGCTCTGCCATACCCATCTCTATCTATGCCTCATCGATCTCTAGCTATGCCCACCCAATCTCTAGTTATGCCACACCCATCTCTAGCTATACCCCACCCATCTCTCGCTATGCCTCATCCATTTCTAGCTATACCTACCCATCTCTAGCTATGCCACACCCATCTCTAGCTATGCCCCACCCATCTCTAGCCAAGCCTCATCCATCTCTAGCTAAGCCTCATCCATCTCTAGCTATGCCTCATCCATCTTTAGCTATATCCCACCGATCTCTAGCTATGCCACACCCATCTCTAACTATGCCGCCCCCCATCTCTAGCCAAGCCTCATCCATCTCTAGCTATGCCTCATCCATCTCTAGCTATGCCTCATCCATCTCTAGCTATGCCTCATCCATCTCTATCTATGGCCCGCCCATCTCTAGCTATGTCCACCCATCTTTAGCTATATCCTACCCATCTCTAGCTTTATCCCACCCATCTCTAGCTATGCCTCATCCATCTCTAGCTATGCCACACCCATCTCTTCCTATGCCCACCCATCTCTAGCTATGTTACACCCATCTCTAACTATGTCACACCCATCTCTAGCTCTGCCATGTCCATCTCTAGCTATGCCTCATCCATCTCTGGCTATGCCCGCCCATCTCTAGTTATGCCACACCCATCTCTAGCTCTACCATACCCATCTCTAGCTATACCCCACCCATCTCTAGCTATGCCACATCCATCTTTAGCTATACCTACCCATCTCTAACTATGCCACACCCATCTCTAGCTATGCCGCCCCCCATCTCTAGCCAAGCCTCATCCATCTCTAGCTATGCCTCATCCATCTCTATCTATGGCCCGCCCATCTCTAGCTATGTCCACCCATCTTTAGCTATATCCTACCCATCTCTAGCTTTATCCCACCCATGTCTAGCTATGCCTCATCCATCTCTAGCTATGCCACACCCATCTCTTCCTATGCCCATCCATCTCTAGCTATGTTACAACCAACTCTAACTATGTCACACCCATCTCTAGCTCTGCCATGTCCATCTCTAGCTATGCCTCATCCATCTCTGGCTATGCCCGCCCATCTCTAGTTATGCCACACCCATCTCTAGCTCTACCATACCCATCTCTAGCTATACCCCACCCATCTCTAGCTATGCCTCATCCATCTCTAGCTATGCCTCATCCATCTCTAGCTATGCCTCATCCATCTCTAGCTATGTCACACCAATCTCTAGCTATGCCCACCCATCTCTAGCTATGCCACACCCATCTCTAGCTGTGCCACACCCATCTCTAGCTATGCCTCATCCATCTCTAAATATGTCACACCCATCTCTAGCTCTACCACACCCATCTCTAGCTATGCCTCATCCATCTCTAGCTATACCCACCCATCTCTGGTTATGCCACACCCATCTCTAGTTATCCCCCACCCATCTCTAGCTATTCCCCACCCATCTCTAGCCAAGCCTCATCCATCTCTAGCTATATCCCACCCATCTCTAACTATATCCCATCCATCTCTAACTATGTCACACCCATCTCTAGCTATGCCACACCCATCTCTAGCTATGCCACACCCATCTCTAGCTGTGCCTCATCTATCTCTAGCTATGCCACACCCATCTCTAGCTATGCCTCATCCATCTCTAGCTATACCTACCCATCTCTAGCTATGCCACATCCATCTCTAGCTATGCCCCACCCATCTCTAGCCAAGCCTCATCCATCTCTAGCTATGCCTCATCCATCTCTAGCTATGCTCCACCCATCTCTAGATATATCTCACCCATCTCTAGCTATGCCACACCCATCTCTAACTATGCCTCATCCATCTCTAACTATGCCACACTCATCTCTAGCTATGGCCCACCCATCTCTAGCTATGTCTACCCATCTTTAGCTATATCCTACCCATCTCTAGCTGTATCCCACCCATCTCTATCTATGCCTCATCCATCTCTATCTATGCTACACCCATCTCTAGCTATGACCACCCATCTCTAGCTATGTCACACCCATCTCTAACTATGTCAGACCCATCTCTAGCTCTGCCATACCCATCTCTAGCTATGCCGCGTCGATCTCTAGCTATGCCCACCCAATCTCTAGTTATGCCACACCCATCTCTAGCTATACCCCACCCATCTCTAGCTATGCCTCATCCATTTCTAGCTGTACCTACCCATCTCTAGCTATGCTACACCCATCTCTAGCTATGCCCCACCCATCTCTAGCCAAGCCTCATCCATCTCTAGCTAAGCCTCATCCATCTCTAGCTATGCCTCATCCATCTTTAGCTATATCCCACCCATCTCTAGCTATATCCCACCGATCTCTAGCTATGCCACACCCATCTCTAACTATGTCACACCCATCTCTAGCTATGCCACACCCATCTCTAGCTGTGCCACACCCATCTCTATCTATGGCCCGCCCATCTCTAGCTATGTCCACCCATCTTTAGCTATATCCTACCCATCTCTAGCTTTATCCCACCCATCTCTAGCTATGCCTCATCCATCTCTAGCTATGCCACACCCATCTCTTCCTATGCCCACCCATCTCTATCTATGTTACACCCATCTCTAACTATGTCACACCCATCTCTAGCTCTGCCATGTCCATCTCTAGCTATGCCTCATCCATCTCTGGCTATGCCCGCCCATCTCTAGTTATGCCACACCCATCTCTAGCTCTGCCATACCCATCTCTAGCTATACCCCACCCATCTCTAGCTATGCCACATCCATCTTTAGCTATACCTACCCATCTCTAACTATGCCACACCCATCTCTACCTATGCCCCCCCCCCCCATCTCTAGCCAAGCCTCATCCATCTCTAGCTATGCCTCATCCATCTCCAGCTATGCCTCATCCATCTCTAGCTATGCCTCATCCATCTCTAGCTATACCCACCCATCTCTAGCTATTCCTCATCCATCTCTAGCTATACCCCACCCATCTCTAGCTATGCCTCATCCATCTCTAGCTATGCCTCATCCATCTCTAGCTATGCCCTACCCATATCTATCTATGCCCCACCCATCTCTAGCTGTACCTCACCTATCTCAAGCTAAACCAAATAGTAAATACACACACTTCGTAAAACTTGACGGACTATTAAATCAATTATTGAATCACGCGTGATCACGTTACAGATGTGAATAAGTCATGTTTAAGTGGGAACCAAGCGTAATCCTGCATTACAGATGTGAATAAGTCATGTTTAAGTGAGAACCAAGCGTAATCATGCATTACAGATGTGAATAAGTCATGTTTAAGTGGGAACCAAGCGTAATCCTGCATTACAGATGTGAATAAGTCATGTTTAAGTGAGAACCAAGCGTAATCATGCATTACAGATGTGAATAAGTCATGTTTAAGGAGAATCACGAGTAATCACGCATTACAGATGTGAATAAGTCATGTTTAAGTGGGAATCACATGCAATCACGCATTACAGATGTGAATAAGTCATGTTTAAGCTAGAATCACGGGTTATCACGCATTACAGAAGTGAATAAGTCATGTTTAGGCGAGAGTCACGCGTAATCACGCATTATAGATGTGAATAAGTCATGTTTAATCGAGAATCACGCATAATCACGCATTTCAGATGTGAATAAGTCATGTTTAGGCGAGAATCACGTGTAAGCACGCATTACAGATGTGAATAAGTCATGTTTAAGCGAGAATCACGTGTAATCATGCAATCTACAGAACAGCTAAGAAATAACTTTACGTTTCCAAAACAAAACAAAACATTTCGAATATTTTCGAGTGAATTTGATTGGAAATCAAGTCCAAAATATTTAGCAGAACATTTCATACATCGTGTTCAAAATTGTATTAACTAACATATTATTGTTTTTGTTTTGGACACATCTGAACTGTACTGTACTCTGTGATTTTGTTCACATGGTTAGAACAAGCCTGATAACGCAGCTTACTGGGCCGATGCTGAGCCGATACTGAACGCCCAGTAAGGTGCGTTATCTAGGAAGCGGCCATGACGGAGAGACAGCACACGTGATCGGTGTATAATCACTAATGTGTAATTGACATGACGGACAGACAGCACACGTGATCGATGTATAATCACTAATGTGTGATTGACATGACGGACAGACAGCACATGTGATCGATGTATAATCACTAATGTGTGATTGGCATGACGGACAGACAGCACATTTGATCGATGTATAGTCGCTAATGTGTGATTGACAAAGATATATACACCTGTGCAAAAGTTAAGCACCACCCTATTTTTACGCACATGCGAGGGTATATTCATGTGCTATGAAGAAAGCAATAGCATAAACATTTATGTACCCATCCATCTTAGTGCAAGAGGTAATAATGCAACTAGAGGAATGCTGATTATGATGGTGGGGAAACACTGTATGTTTTTGTTTGAACTTGAAAACGAGGCCTGAATATGGTTACGTTGACACAACTGACAACTATTGCCCTACAGTTGACACACGTGGCTAGATTGTCATTAATGGTGTCTGAAAACGAAGTTTAACATCTGTGCACGAGTTTGACTGTCATTATTAATACCGGGTATATCCACCTTGTGCCTGGATGACGGCCTGGACACGACGTCTCATGCTGGTCACCAACCGACTGATACGCCATTGTGGTATTCGTTGCCATTCAAGATGGAGTGCGTCTGTTAATTCCTGTAGGTTCTGCACAGGAGGATCCCTCCTTCTCACCATGTTTCCCAGAATGTCCCAGATATGCTCAATAGGGTTCATGTCAGGGCTCCTTGCTGGCCATGGTAGGGTTTCGATGGCATTCTGGCGGAGGTATTCATGCACAGCTCTAGCACGATGTGGTCGGGCGTTGTCATCCATGAATATAGGGTGGGTTCCAGGTGCATGATTTACAAAATGAGGGACCACAACTCTATCCAGTATGGAATCTTGATGTCTTTGTCCATTTAGTGTTCCAGGTACAGTCAACAGATCCAGCTTACAATCAAATGAGATGCACCCCCATATCATAACGGAACCTCCACCAAATGGAACTTCTTCCATGATGTTACGTTGGTCGTACGCCGTGCGTCTGGACCTCCATACACGAGTTCGACAATCTGTGGCATGAAGCAGGAACCGACTCCAGGATCTCATGTTCCAGTGTCTTCTTTCGTTGCACCACCTCAGATGCTCCTCTTTGTGGTGTGCAGTGAGGAGAGGACGTCTGACAGGTCTCCTAGCTTTCATGCCAGCAGCATACAGTCTCCTTTTGACGGTAGAAATTGACACTCTATTGCGCGTTTCCCATTGCTGGCTGAGCACTCTGCTGTTGGTGAATGGAGATCTCCTAACAAGGCGTACTAGGGCTCGATCATCACGGGCAGTAGTCTTCTTCGGTCTTCCAGATCTAGGCCTGTCCTTCACCTCGTTAGTTTGCCCATGTTTTGCAATCAAACGACTGATTACAGTATGGTTAATGTTCAGCTGTCTGCCAATCTCTCTGCATGACATACCAGTGGTATGCATGCCTATGATTTGCCATTTCACACGATCACTTAACCTTCGTCTTGCCATAGCGGTTCACAATCAAGAGCTAATTCTCTCTGTACAAATAAACCACGGTCATGAACACAAAATTCCTAATCTTGTCGCCTAAATCTGTATGTAATGTTCTACACCTCAAACTGGACTTTTACATAACTGAACACATGTGCTGTTTCCCGCCACGCACGGACATCAAGCGGCGTGAAGTCATGCATGCATGTGCATTTCGTACTTGGAATTATGTCAGCTAACGCGGGGACAAACAGTATGGCAGCCTAGTTGTACCATCATGTTTCTACGTTCTATTGTTTTTGCTGGTGCTTAACTTTTGCACAGGTGTATACATTAGAATACACAATTTAGTGCTTAATAATGCAAGATGTTGAATCATGTCAGGGAATAAATCTACGTCTTATTTATTTAATTTAAACGAGGTTTCTACAGCACTACTTCATAGATTTAAGTTGTAGGTCACACTGTAGTGTCTGTCCGGAGCTGCCTCGAAAATCTACTGATCCGATTTGGCTCAAATATTAGCACAACAAAGGAACATACCATAAACTAGGATTTCTAGACTCTGTCTGTGATCTAGAAAAAAAATACTCTGATTGAATCAAATTCTGGGTCTCACAAAATGATTTGGCTCAAATGTTAACACAAGAGAACCTGTGAATGTACACAAAAGGTCAGGAAATTCTGAAATAATCCGGTAAATCCGAAATTTTTTATAATGTGACGGAAACTGGCTGGCGAGTATTTGAAATCTCTAATTATTATTATTATTATTATTATTATTATTATTATTATTATTATTATTATTATTATTATTATTATTATTACCAGCGAATGATGCGACATTTAGGATAGTACCACCGCTTCCTCCCATGTCTTTGCGCATGTGCTGTATAGCAAGTTGAGTACTATGAATAGTACTTTTCTAAACAAAGAAAATGAATGAATGAATGAATGAACGAACGAACGAACGAACGAACGAACGAACGAACGAACGAACGAACGAACGAACGAACGAACTAACGAACGAAGGAACGAACGAACGAACGAACGAACGAACGAACGATCGAATGAATGAATGAATGAATGAATGAATGAATGAATGAATGAATGAATGAATGAGCACGCGAATGGATGAACGAACGAACGAACGAACGAACTAACGAACGAACGAACGAACGAACGAACGAACGAACGAACGAACGAACGAACGAACGAACGAACGAACGAACGAACGAACGAACGAACGAACGAACGAACGAACGAATGAACGAACGAATGAGTACAGACATTAATGGGCGATTACGATTAAGAATCAATTGACCAACCGACTGTCCCACTGGAAAAATGACTGAAAGACGAACCCACCAAAAGACCGACCAATTGACTGACAGACTGATCAACCAATCACACGACCAACTGACAGACCAACCAATTAATCAACTGAAAGACTGACTGATTAGCCAAGTAAAAGTCTGACTGAGCAAAAGCCTGGCCGAAAGACCGACTGAATACCCAACCGATAGACTGAAAGACAGATTGACTCATGATGAATAACCAAAAGAATTACTTACTGAGTGACTGCCATACCAAAATAGCGATCAACTGAACAATTGAAGGACCAACTAACTGAATGAAAGGTTGACCAAAAGACCTACCCGAAGACCATCTGACCAAAGGTCTGGCCAACCGACTGACTGACCAACTGAAAGACGTCCAAATACAAAAGACTGATTGATTGATTGACTGCCTGCCTGCTGCCTACCTGCTTCCTGCCTGCCTGCTGCCTGCCTGCCTGCCTGCCTGCCTGTCTGCCTGCCTGCCTGCCTGTCTGTCTGCCTGCCTGCCTGCCTGCCTGCCTGCCTACTTGCCTGCCTGCATGCATGCATGACAGACTGACTGACAGACTGACTGACTGACTGACTGATTAATTCGACTTAATGACCAAAAGACTGCTCGACCAACCGACTGACTGACTGACTGAATGGCAGGCTGAGCAGCTGAAAGATCAACCAAACAACAGCCCGACCAAAACACAGAAAGACTGTCTGAGTGACCAACTAAAAGAATGACCCATTAACTGACCAAATGCCTAAGCAATCAATCGAAAGACTGACTGACCAAAAGTCTGACTGTTTAACTGACCAAAAGACCAAATGACTGACTGAAACCAAAGACTGACTAATCAACTGACTCACCACCTGCCTGCCTGGCTGCCTGCCTGCCTGCCTGCCTGCCTGCCTGCCTGCCTGGCTGGCTGGCTGCCTGCCTGCCTGCCTGCCTGCCTGCCTGCCTGGTTAACTGACTAAAAGGCTGAGTGAAAGATTGGCTAACTGACCAACTCAAAGACCCACCAACTGACTGACTGAAAGACTGATTGGATGCCTGACTGACAGATGGACCAAAAAGACAGACAGACTGACCAAAAGACCAACTGACCAAACGACCAAAAGGTTAGCGAACCTACTGAAAGACTAATTCCCGACCAACTGATTGACAGCCAGACATACGGCTTGACTGACAGACTGACTGATTGACTACAGACTGACTGACTGAATAATCGACAAACTGTCTTACTGACCAAAAGACTGAACGATCAGCTGACTATGAAAGACTGACCATCCAACTGACCGGCCAAAAGACCAACTAACTGGAAAACTGCAATTATACAACTGACCGACTGACCAGCTGCCTGACTGATTGAGCAACTGACCAAAAGACCAAATGACTGATTGAAACCAAAGACTGACTAATCAACTGACTCACCACCTGCCTGCCTGCCTGCCTGCCTGCCTGCCTGCCTGCCTGCCTGCCTGCCTGCATGCATGCATGCATGCCTGCCTGCCTGCCTGACTAACTGACTAACTGACTAAAAGGCTGAGTGAAAGATTGGCTAACTGACCAACTCAAAGACCCACCAACTGACTGACTGAAAGACTGAAAGAAAGACAGACCAACAAAATGACTGACCAACTGAGAGACTGAACAAAAGACTGACGGACCGACAGCCCAAACAACCACCGACTGACAAACCATGCTACAATGTGACTGACCATGCATGACTGACCAACCATGCAAAAGACTTACTGACTGACCAAAATACTGATCACAAGGCTGTCCAGCTGACTGGCCAACCAATGACCCGACTGACTGATGACCGACCAAAAACTGACAGTAAGACCAATCAACTGACTAACCATCAGAAAGACAAACTGACTGACTAACCAAACGACTGACCAACCAATCAATTAAATGACTAAATGATTTACCAACTGACTGACCGATTGGCTGTTCCACTGATTGACTGACCATCCACTTGAATGGCCAACTAACTGAGTCAGACTGACCGAAAGACTGACTGATTGATCGGGCAAGTGATTGGCCGACAGATTGACTAATTGAAAGACCAAGTGACTGACTGACTGAGCGACCCGTTAACTGACTGGCTAATCGATTAGTATCAACTTGCAATCTCTGGGGTGGTACACATAGTGAGACAATTGGTGCTAAGACCTGTATAAAACAGACCATGCCGGTAATGGATGAAGCCAGTTTTAGCTATGCCCTGTCCATCTCGAGCTAAGCTCCGCCCACGCTTTGCCCGTGTTGGACTCAATCCCTGAATTCCTGAATCTTAATTTCTAGAGAATTATGCAGGTAAGCTGGTAAAGATTTTGAAACTAATTTGTCTGGATGCTGTTGCTGTCTATGGCAGCAACAACGCTCAGTCAAATTAGTTTTTAAAAAGTCAACAGAACGTTTCTTAAAAAGTAAAATCATTTGATCACGTAATCAATGACGTAATTGATTATGACGTCGTATGATTGACTGAGAGACTTGATTCCTCCACTGCTCATCATTTTCTGCGCTCACCATTTCATGTCTGTATCGATGAATAAGTGGCAAGTGTTTATTAGCAATAACCCACGCACCAGGTTTACATCCAATATTTGTTCCCAGATCTGATCGTCTTGACCATAAACACCAGCATTATTGCACACGATATTCAACTGACCAAATGTCGACTTCACCTTGAGATAGGTTTCTACAACATCAACATCATCAACAACAATAACAAAAAGAACAATAACAACAACAATTAATAATAATAATAATAATAATAATAAAAAGAAGAAGAAGAAGAAGAAGAAGACGACTTCGATCTATAGAGGTGTTGACTCACACTTTTGCGCTCTGTCTTTGACAATGCACGTAGTGACCCTGGGACCTATATACTTGATATGTTGCTGGTGATTCTACCTTCATGCATACCAGAGCTATGGCCATATATATATATATATATATATATATATATATATATATATATATATATATATATATATATATATATATATATATATATATATATATATATATATATATATATATATATATATATATATATATATATATAATCTTGTATGCACCTCGTCACCCCATGACTTAGATATTTGATGTTCCTAGAACTTTTAGCCACCTATAATATGTATGTATGAGCCAAATTGGGTGATTCTGTCATGGCTTTCGTGTGGCAAGTTGGACAGGAACCCTAATTCACAGTTAAGGGTTTTAAATCTTGTAATACTACAAAAAATTGTTATTTCAGTTCATTCCCTTGTCTTGGGGATAAAAAGAATAGAGTTATCATTATTGTTTTTGTAATGTTGTTAACAGATGAAAGAAAGGGAAGATAGTGTTACAGTATAAAATGGACTAAACCACAATCTACATAAATTCGAGAGTTGTGCCTTACTCCCCTAGGGTACAATATGATTGGGAATCCGAACACTTGACACGGCATGCACCATCATATCCTCAAATAGTACAGCCGAGTTTTTGCCAATACTCAACAAGTCACTCAATGAAAGGGTTCTACCATGGCACTGGAAGAACGGCCAATTCACCGATATTTAAGAAAGGCAGCCAAAAATCAGCCTCTAACCACAAACCTGTTAGCCTGACCTCAGTCATTTTCAAGCTGTTGGAATGGTTCCTACATGGGGAACTCATGAAACATCTGCACGGCATCCTGAGTGGACGTTGCTACATCTCATACCTACTAGACTCAGTAGACCTCTGCACCAAAATCATCGACAATGGAGGAGCTGACAATGTAATCTACTCAGATTTCACTCAAATCCTCGATGCTGTAGCACGCCAAAGACTGATCAACAAACTCAGTAGCTACGGCACTGGAGGAGATATCCTGGACTGAATACAGGAACAGTTTTGTCAGGAATTTTTATCCTGCAGGTATCAAAGGGTACTAGCGAACGGAAGAAGTTTAAAATGTGGTTAAGTTCTTAGCAGACGATACCAAGGTATTCTCAGAAATAGCATCAGATGAAGACCAACACACATTACAAACTGTGATGAACAACCGAACATATTGGGCAGATAAATGGCAACTGCGCTTTAACGCATCCAAATGCAAGGTTATGCACCTGGGCAAACCAAACAAAGACCTCATCATGAAAGACTGCAGTGAGACTATACCCCTAGAGACAACACATTCGAAGAAGACCTGGGGGAGCATGTGGACAGCAGCCTTGAGTTCGACAAACATGCAGAAATTACTGCAAACAAAGCGAACATGCTTGGGGTATGATTAGAAGACTCCTTGACATCTTTGACCGAAAAACACTTGTCCTGTTGATTAAATGTATTGTACGTCCCCACCTAGAGTATGGAAACGTTGTGTTGTCAACAGTGTACAAAAAGGATGTCTAACTGCTAGAAAAGGTGCAATACAGAGCAACCAAAATCGTGACAGGCCTGAGGAACAAACTATACGAAGAGAGATTCCAAGCACGCAAGCTACCAAGTCTGATGTTCCGTCCTCTAAGTGTTGACCTAATTGAGGTATACAAGTTCATGCACAATAAGTTCAGCATTAACTGCAATAATTTCCTGCCAGTGCACACTGATGAGCGAACAAGGGGTAACAGCTAAGAACTGCTCAAACAACGATTCAACACCAACCTACCAAAACAATTCTTCAGTACTCTAGTTATGAGCCATTGGAACATCCTGCCAGAACATGTTGTGATTGTTCCATCCATGAATGCCTTCAAAGGAAGATTAGGCAGACAGTACAAAGATAACATTTACATGACTAACTTACCGATCATGCCCGCCCTTACCAAGTACAATGTAACAAAGAAGACAATGAGGACAATGAGGACCTACTACAGGCAGTCTAGCCTGTGACGCAGAAGGGGACTATGTAACTATGTTGATACGTATGCTTAATCTTGTTATTAATTGAGCTTTCAGGTGTTATATCGAAAACTGGTGTGTATAGGAACAACGTAGATGGGGGAGAATCGGTTCAAAATTGCATTCTTTCTACTTGTATCTATTATTATGGATTCAGACAGTTTTAATACTCCTGAAACAGATTTGCAGCCAAATCTATCTACTGTTATTGTGAAAAATGAGGTTATATATGATACACAAATTTAAAGGTTTTCCGGATATATGCACGAGAACCCATTCTGTTTCCTGTCAGAGTTAGACTCATATTTAATTAATCAAACATCTCAAAAATGTATTGCCGCATTTCAGTTTCACCTATAGGGTCCACTATTGGTATGGTTTAGTGGTTTACCACGTAGATATAAAACATTCGTGGGACATAGTTCAATCAGCTTTTAGGACAAAATTGATTGATATCATTAAGAATCCTTATTTAGTAGTAAAACAGGCCGCTCTTGATAAACTATGTTTAACCTCAACACAACCTACTGAGGACTGTCATTCAAAGGGTTAGAAAGGCGTAGACGACTTGGCAAATTGGACAGAGCATTATGATATAAATTTGTTGATGGTTTGCCACCGCAGTTAGCCTTCTTTCTTCAGGCTAGCTATGTAGAATTACTACATGATGCATTACACGTAGCAAAGCTTTTTGCGCTAGTTGGATGACGGCAAGTGTTCAGCCGTGTTGTTGTTGTTGTTGTTGTTGTTGTCGTTGTCGTCGTTGTTGTTGTTGGATCTCTACCTATTTCAGGCAAATGACCTAGATGTCCGAGGCGTACCTTCGTCCACAATAGCCAAAGGTGAACATAACAGTGTAATGCATTATGAAAGGCTCCTATATTACAGTAAGTCACACAGTATCTGCACAATTACTGTGCACAGATTACTAAGACGACACAAGTAACTTGAAGTAAGACACATTCATTATACACAGACAGGCGCCGACGCACAGGTCTACATTTACTAAGAATATAACTGAGTCAGAAGGTTAATGTCTAAGAGTCTGTTTGCTTTTTTTTTCTTTGCAGGTCAGTACTAGCAGGTGTGAAGCAGGAAACAAACAAGGACTTCTAGAGAAAGGCTCTATCGCAACATACAGCTTGATATGAGATGCGTCTAGGACAAGCTACAGTAGAAGCTCACTGTCTATAGCTTTTTATTTGCCAAGAGACAGTTGGTGCTGATTTGATGAATTGCTGTTCCATATCCTTGAGAAGTGGACTTCTGGCACTTGCTAACTTGTGGCATTGGATTAGAAAGTGCAGCCCGTCTTCCACATCTTTCCCACAAAGTGAACACGCACTGTTCCCGAACTGGTTACACATTGCTCGGAGTCTCTGCAGGTGGTAGGTTACTGCCAGCAAATTGACCTTTACGATCGCACATTTAACATCGAAAGAGTCATGAGATACTGTTGACCAGACTGGATGTAGTTTTCCTACCCCAACTACAGCTGTTTCTTATTTGCATGATTATAAGAATGTATTTTAAACTAAATGTGTTACTAATTTTGGATTAACACATGTTGTAGTACACAGAATTATTAAGCCGGATGCAGGGATAAACGCCAGCGTCCCTATCGTTTGTCACCTGACAATCACCAGATATAATCAATTAGATGACTTAGTGTCAAAAGACATAGCTATCACCAGCCCAATAGTGCTTGTTGCAAAGTGGGCTAGCACTAGAATCGATCCAAATAATATATAACACCGCTTGTAAGCTTATCACCTCTGCTGTGATTTTCGATACCTTAATTCGCAGTGCTTAGAGTTAGCTATACTATTCCTGACTTGCAATACCATACACTGTCACTTTCTTCACACACGCACAATTGCATAACTGTGTTGGATCTCAGTTCTGTTTTTTAGCTCACCTGGCCTGATAGGCCAAGTGAGCTTATGTCGTGGCGACCGTCTGTCGTGTTTCTGTCGTTCATCCGGCAACTTTTCCTTTAAACGACTCCTTCTCAAGAACCGCTGGGCCAATTTCAATTATATTTGGCAGGAAGCATCCTTAGGGCATAGAGATTTAAGTTTGTTCAAATGAAGCCGATCGGCCAATTATGACGGTGGCCCTCTTGGATTTTGGCCGATTTTTAGAAACGTCTTTAAAAATCTTCTCCGAAACCAGTTGAGGGATTGAAGGAAACCTCATGCAATATGATCTAGGACAAGAGCTGAACCAAGTTTGCTCAAGTGAACTTGATTGAACAAATGGTTCAGCGGCCATCTTGGATGACATAGTTTTCGCAAAAACGACGTCTTCCCCAGAACCGCTGAAGCGATCAGGCCAAAATTTGTCATATATAATTAGCGACATTAAGGTTTGTTAAAGAGAAGTTGATTCGTCAAAAAACATGGCCGCGGTGAACCAATCAGAAAATAGTGTGTTTGGCAGCCATATTGGATTTTTTTATTTGATGGATTTTGAGGGCGAAATTCGTTTTATATATTCTGATCTCAAATTTGCAATTTTCGAAACAGTTGGATAAACGGTTTGGCAGCCGTCTTGGATCATTTTTCCGCCAAAAGCTCCCATACTAAAGCAATGGGAAATTTAAAATGTCTTCTCGAGAACTTCTGGGCCGATTTGAATTATATTTGGCAGGAAGCATCCTTATGGTATAGAGATTTCATTTTGCTCAAACGAAGCCAATCGGCCATCTTGGATTTCGGCCGATTTTAAAAAATGTCTTTAAAAATCTTCAAAACCTTTTGAGGGATCAATTCAAACCTCATGTAATATGATCTATGGAAAGAGCTCACTCAAGTTCGTTCAAGGGAACTTGATTGACCAAATGGTTCAGCGACCGTCTTCGATGAAATCATTTTCACAAGAACTACTTCTTCCCCAGAACCACTGAAGCGATCGGGCGGAAATTTGTGATATATGATTAGGGACTAAGGGCCATTAATGTTTGTTCAAGAGAAGTTAATCCATCAAAAAAACTGGCCACTATGGGCCTATCAATATATAGCGTGTTTGGTGGCCATATTGGATTTTTTTATTTGATTGACTTGAGGCGGAAATTGGTTTTATCTATGTTTGTGCGTATTGTGATTTCAAATTTGCCATTTTCGAGACTGTCGGATAAACTGTTTAGCGGCCATCTTGGATCATTTACCCGCCAAAATCTCCCATACTCAAACAATGGGAAATTTAAAATGTATTTTCGCGACATTTTTAGAAATGTCTTTAAAGATCTTCTCCGAAATCGTTTGGGGGATCAATTCAAAATGCAGGAAATATCATCTAGGACAAGAGCTGCACCAAGTTTGTTCAAGGGATCTTGATTGGCCAAATGGTTTGGCGGCCATCTTGGATAACCTAATTTTTGCCAAAACAACTCCAGAACCACTGGATTGGCCGAAATTTGGGAGATATGATTAGGCACTGAGTGCCATTAAAGTTTGTTCAAGGGAAGGAGCTTAGTCAGAAACATGGCAGAAGTGGACCAATCAAAATGTAGCGTGTTTGCCGGCCATATTGGACATGCAAAAATGTCCACAAACTCATTTAAAAGACTACTCCTAAACCACCCACCAACAATTTGACAAAAATGCACAATGATCCAGGTGAGCGACACAGGCCCCTTGGGCCTCTTGTTTCAAATGGGTATTGCACCAGGGACAACAAAATATCCAGTACCGGTTTTTGGACATTTCATTACTTACGGTTACCTCAAGGCCTTAAAACAGCGCATAAATTGTTCCAGTTGATTATCAACAAAATTCTAGATGCTATTATGTGCACGTCAGTTCTCTGTTATTTAGATGACATGTGTGTTTTTTCAGAATCTTTCGACAAGCATTTAACAGATTATAGTGAGGTATTTTCTATGCTTCAGCAAGCTAGTTTAAAACATGGTCCCGGGACAAATTTGATACAGACACCTGTATTTTACTGGGTCGTGAAATCCCGAAGGTAGGAATAAGGCTTCATGGTTACAAGGTTGAGATTGTGATTGCGTATCCTGTACCAATCAATCTTAAGGAATTACAAAGAGTTTTTGGGACGTTTGATTGTGTCGGAAGGTTCCTTCCATTGTACAGTACTATAGGTCAACCACTATGCTATCTTTTTAAGAAAGGTGTTCTGATCAGATGGTGTTCAGGATGTGATGAGAGTTTTCAGCAGCCCTAAGAATAGTCTTATTCTGTCGCAAGCTTTAGTGTTTCCCAATTATGATCTTGAATTTCGCGTAGCCATGCATACTAGCTCAAGAGCGATTGGTTTCATGTTATACATGTATCAGCTACATGCTGGTGGTTCCAGAGTTGTTCATTTTGGATCGAAAGCCTTATCAAGATGGCAGGCATCATATGGTCCTACCGAGCTGGAGTTGCTTGGATTTGTGACAGGTGTTCTTGACCATGCTGCATACCATCGTGGGAGGTATTTTGTAGCAGAGCGTGACCATCAGACATTGCGCCCTCTCTTTCAGAAGCAGCAGAAAGCCACTATATATGAGCATTAGTACGCAATTCTTCAATAGTTTGATTGTGAGATAATATATCAGCCTGCTGCTCGTATGATGGTAGCTGTTACCCTGTCTCGTAAACCACAGGTCCAGGAAATGTTAGGTTCCAGTCCTGACAAAGATGATACGGAGGATAATGTTGATCTGTATTCAAATCTAGCGAAGGAGAGACCAACACGTCATCGTAAAATGCGTAAGTCTGGAGTGCCTATTGATGAGAGTTCAGGTTTGTCGTCCTGGTGATACTGTACCTGTTACTGGTGTTGTTAATTGTGTCGCTGATGAGCTTAGGGATGTTCATGCAATTGCTGATATGCCAGTTAATGTTGTAGCAGATTCATCAATTGGTGATGATGCGATGTCGGGTGATACAATGACCGCTTCCACAGACACAGCGACATATTTGATGATGATGCGATGTTGGGTGATACGATGACCGCTTCCACAGACACAGGGACATATTTGATGATGATGCGATGTCGGGTGATACGATGACCGCTTCCAGAGACGCAGGGACATATTTGATGATGATGCGATGTCGGGTGATACGATGACCGCTTCCACAGACACAGGGACATATTTGATGATGATGCGATGTCGGGTGATACGATGACCGCTTGCACATACACAGGGACATATTTGATGATGATGCGATGTCGGGTGATATGATGACCGCTTGCACAGACACAGGGACATATTTGATGATGATGCGATGTCGGGTGATACGATGACCGCTTCCACAGACACAGGGACATATTTGACGATAGCGGAAAATGGTGACAGTATTGGTGTTAATAATGTTGCTTTGGCCATAGTGTTAATCATACTAATGATGAGCCCTGTATGGCTATACATTTCCTGATTCAGTTGTAGATACTGCTCTTAAAGGTTTGGAGATAGCTAGGGATAAGTTGAAAGAATGTCAGATGGAAGATGCTTATCTTCGCCCCATAATTGACTGTTTGATTGATGCAACATTGACAGATTCTCAGAATCAGGCTCGTTCTATTATTGTACAGCAATCCAATTATTTTCTGGTCAATGATATTTTGTTTCATTCCCGTATAGCCAATTCTAAGCGAATCCATTTACTGTCTCGTTGTCGCTCCATACTTATCTTGTTCATGCTGTTCTCAAGCCTTGGTGCGCATGTTGGAATTCAAAATACTACGGAGACGATCAAAGCGTATTATAATTTTCCTCGTCGCACCTGCAACCGTACAGCGGTTAATCTCTTCTCACGTTGTCTGTTTGCTGTTCCCGTTCCGAGCAAGGATGCTATGACTGTTTCCGAATCATTGTTTCAATTTCTTACCACCTACAGTATTTGGAAAACAATTATTACTGAGAGACGATCATAGTTTACAGCTCTTTTATTCTTCAGTCTGTGCTTCTGTGCCATAAATAGTTCCATCAATTATTCCACATGCTATTCTCTGCTCGAAGTATTGCTTGCACACAGACTTATGTTTCCATTTGGCTATAAGCCAAAGCCTATTGCACTCACTCATTACATACATACACACCTATTGAGAACAAAAGTTGGTTTATTGTCTGATATTTATGATAATGTTAGGGAAAATTTGGCCAGGCTGGGAGTAATATGCTGTCTAAGGTTATCAAGGGCTTGTGATTGCCCACTCTTTCAGTTGGAAAATATGTGTATGCAACTAATGAGACCACAGGTCCTGCTAAGAAATTGCATAATTGTTATAATGGACCTTATGTTGTTGATGTCCTTTGTAGTAATCGTACTGTACTGCTTAAAGACCCAAAATTCTTCCTTTACTTATTGACCATGTTAAAGTAGCTCCTGTCCGGAAACGTTCAGTTTGTTTCTGGTCCCTAATGAAATTTATCCTAAGGCTTATGCTACTAAAATGGCCCAAACGGTGATAGCTACATGACTCCTCTTCACTCAATACACCAGCCGTGACTCCAACAGACTTTACAAACATTTGTCGCCCAGCTAGTTCTTCTGCAGTGATGATTCTAGCAGTTTGCAGATGGAATTAAGGAACATATGATGCACCGGTGCTTCAACTCGGAGAACGTCCGATTAGATATATATTGCTGGGTCAGCTTGGCTTCTTTGGTAATGACACAAGCCGCTTTAAGTAGTTCTCCAGTTTGACCAGAGGTACGCCCCCAATTAATAGGAAATCAAACCTGTAAGTTAGGATCGGTGCTATGTAGATCTTAGAAAGGTGAATAATCGTAACGAGACCAAGACCATCCTGCCAATGAAATCCTGATGAAAAAATATGTAGGCTATTCGACGTGCCTTCATTATGTTACTATCCACCTGATCCCCTATGTTCGCGTTCAATGATGAACATCTTGTCACTGTCTCCAGTATAATGGTCTGCATACACATACATACATATCGTTGACAAACACGTTATCTTTCTCGCTCTGCTTATTAATCAATATATGAAATGCGCTTGCATGATGTTGTTGTTGCATTTGACACTAGCACCACCCTACAAGACCTTCGGAACTCATTCTTACATTCCCTCTTCTCCACAAACAGGACACTATTGCCGCATTTGGGTCGACCTTCTTGAATCTATTTCTTGATAACTATGTGAAAATTCTTTAGCGCATACACAATTTCAGAGTTCCAGACTTTTAACAGTGCCTTACTGTCAAACAGCTGATTAGATTACTTTGCTAAACTTGCCATTAGATCGTACAGTTACAATACTATATTGCTCATCCGTGACGGCTCCTTCAACTGATGGTTAATACTAATGCTGTTTACACCATTAGTTACCAAGGCAGTGTTTACACCATTAGTTACCAAGGCAGTGTTTACACCATTAGTTACAAAGGTAGTGTTTACACCATTAGTTACCAAGGCAGTGTTTACACCATTAGTTACCAAGGCAGTGTTTGCACCATTAGTAACCAAGGCAGTGCTTACACCATTAGTTACCATGGCAGTGTTTACACCATTAGTTACCAAGGCAGTGCATTTATCTTTATCAGTCTTTTGCCTCTTGATTCTTGGATGGTCATCAGGTGAAGCAATTTCTGTGACATTACTCTTAGTAAATGCAAAGTCAACTGCGATCTGACTTGATAGCTACTTTATGTGTAAAATTGGCAATGGACTGTGGTATATTACGAAGAAAATAGTCTATTTGTGACCATTCTCCCCCATTTTGGGTCAGCGCTTACGCCCTTCACGAGAAATATATTATTACGCAGCTATCACATGGCAGGGATGACATAATAATGCCACCGCTTCTGAGGTTATTTTACTACTGCTAACATTCTGTAAAATGAAACATTTTGATTAATTTTAATAGAAAGCTTGGAAATTTTAAAAAGATAAAAAAAATTAATAGAATTAACTCTAAATAATTAAAATAATTTAAGACCTTGAGATAATAGGATGTTGCGTAGTTGTCACGACTCGCAGTAATGAAGCTCTAAAGTGATAGCAAAAAGCCTAAAGGTAACTGGACAATGGCAGGGAAATGGCCATAATCGGTGAAAAAATTCGAAGGAATATCTTATGTCTTCTTCTTCTTTCCGTTCGCTGATCATACCGCCAGTCCTGTAAGTGACTATCGACATGATCATATGTGATAGACAGAATCTCACACTCGTTGCCATTTCGTGTCACAGTCGCTTAGAAAGGGCTTAGAAAGGTCTTACTCGCTAAAACTCATTCCAAATGAGTCACTAAGCACATCCCTAATGAGCTCTTACTAAACTCGTGTGATAACTTTGATATGAAATGTCAAGGCGTTTGAGGTTCTTTATGAATGCATTTTAAGAATTTCAATATTACGTAATTGTCACATTACTTGTCATGTCATGTGGTGATGTGACATCACATCGTTCAAATATAGCATTTTCCTTCCCATAGCTTGTCTTGAACTTCTGCACTGCTCTCTCACCTTCTGAAGTATTCATATCTGCTACACATACCTAGAATAAACGAATGAATGAATGAGCGAAGGAACGAATGAATGAATGACCGAGCGCACGTGTGTGCGAGCGAGCCGGCGTACCGACGGGTGGATGGATGGATGGGTGGGTGGGTGGGCGGATGGACCAATGAATTAATGAATGAATGAATGAATGAATGAATGAATGAATGAATGAATGAATGAATGAATGAATGAATGAATGAATGAATGGCCGAACGAATAAACGGACTGACAAACGAATGAACGAACGAATTAACGAACGAAAGAATCAATGAACAAAGGAATGAATGAACAGTCAAGCAAATCAATGAATGATAAATTGAACGAATGAATGAACGAAAGAATTAACTGATAAATAATTAACTAATTGACTAGCTGGCTGGCTGGCTCGCTGGCTGGCTGGCGGTCGGGCTAGCTGATTGGCTGGGGTGATGGATGGATGGATGTATGGATGGATGGACGGACGGACGGACGGACGGACATACAGACGGACGTACGAGCGGATGGAAGGATGGAAGGATGGACGGACGGATGGATGGATGGTTAGCTGGGTGGGTGAGTGCGTGGGTGGGTGGTTTGGTGGTTGGGTAGGTGGGTGGGTGGTGGGTGGGTGGGTGGTTGGATGGATGGAGGGAGGGAGGGAGGGAGGAAAGGAGGGGGGAGGGAGGGAGGGACGGACGGACGGATGGATGGGGGTAGGTGGGTTGATGGATGGATGGATGGATGGATGGATGGATGGATGGATGGATGGATGGATGGATGGATGGATGGATGGATGGATGGATGGATGGATGGATGGATGGATGGATGGATGGATGGATGGATGGGTCGGTTGATGGGTTGATGGGTGGATGGATGGATTGATGGACGAACGAACGAATGATCAAACAGACGGATCGACGGACGGACGGACGGACGGACGGACGGACGGTTGCATGAATGGATGGATGTGTGTGTGCGCGTGCGACATCTCCTGGCCTTAAGTTTGCATTGCTGGTTTCCATTAGGACAAATTCCAAAGCTCTCTGTGCTGCTGTGTCTTCTGACATCATTAATACATGACCAGCATGGAGCTGTCTGTCCATCGATTTCTAGTGAGGTGTTTGTGGTGGCAGGAATCGCATTTGTCTAGAGCTGCCTTTGGAGCTGTTCATGCCCAGCTGTTACAGTTATGCATCATCACGCACACACAGGTTGCATTGTATAAACATAGTCTTTTTATCAACAGCATATTTGATCTACGTATCCATAGCTTGAAGAAGAGCTGGAAAGCTATGTTCCTCATGCCACAGTGTGCAGCTATGTCAGCAGTACTGCAGAGCAGTGAGGTCAGGATTTAACGTTTCCATCATGGTTCCCTGTCATGAAGTGGGTCATCATTTTCTTTAGTTTCATGCTTTGTCGATAGGTATATGTGGAGGAACTCTTTTTTCCGATTCATTTAAAAAATGTAATTTCTTTGCATCTATTTGGAGTAGTCCGCCAAGGGAATTCTTTTCCTCGTATATAAAGTTCATATCGTCGGCATATTCCATCTCTTTGCTCCCCTAGGGCCTTTTTAAGACATTGGTGTGTCAGTGTCGCTGATGTACTTGGGTAGGTTGTAACTGACTCTACCTTCTTGCCTGGTATGCCGTTTGTACATTGGATATAGATGGTTCAAGGTCTGTGGTAGGAATTGAGGTCTGTGGCTCCATAGGAACGAGCATCCCGAAGAAGGGGCTTTGCTTCTGTTTTACATTGTATGACGTATATTTGGTTGAAGACTGCTGTTGTAGCCTTGGAGCCTGTTGGGGCTTTGCGATCAGCAATTTGTCCTGTCCATATTATCCGGTGACGTCATGGGTGTTTGAAAGCCATATTGTGGCAAATAGGCCATTGTAGATTCAGTAATGCCACCAGTGCATCTCCATTGCTGTTACATGTACCCTCTCCATATGATCCCATGCATGATCCAAGTCCTGAATTCTTGTCCGCATTGCAGAGTTTACCAAGCTTGGGGTTGAAATCGCCACACATGAACAGTTGCCATCTGGCTGGAATGGTAATGGTGGAATTCAGTTCTAAATTGAAGAATCTAATATTCTCTTTGGCTTTTTCCATGGCTGGGCCATGTGTTGATTATACGACACTTAGTGTTGCTGCGTTTACGTGTTAATATAGCCAGGTCAATGAATGAAACGCAATCACTGACGTTTCCAACACTAATGACATGGTCAAGAAGACTACAAAGCCCAGATCACGGTATGTGGCTATTTTTCTGCTCCATGAGTACTAACTTGTGGCCTCTCAGAAGCTGCTGCTCTGAGTGGATAACTACTTTAGTCTTTGGAACGCATGTAATATCGATGTTATAGTGTTCACAATCTGCACCTAAGATTTGCCTCTGATTTGCCTACATTTCACGTAGCGATGGTAAGCTCCTGAGAAGATCGCGTTGTCTAACGATGTCGAGCAGTTTCTAGTTTGAAGAAGATTAGATATAATCAGAGGTGCCTCTGAATGCGAATGTCAGCCCGCTAGCCTTGATGATTAGTATTACGCATTTGGTGGCCAGTGTTTAATTTACCACATCTAGTCTGCCCAAATATAGGCATGGTCGATTGGGCGTGCATTGGATCACGTTCATATTTGTTTACTGTTAGCATTTAGATCACGTCCACACCCTCTGATGTCACAAACCATGTGATCTAAATAACCTAATCAGAATGCACACAAGATATAAGCTTACACTTTATGTGTAATACTATAAATTATACATATTTTCTGAACTATTTATTATATTATTATTTTTTAATTAATGTATTATTATTATTATTATTATTATTATTATTATTATTATTATTATTATTATTATTATTATTATTATTATTATGATGTGGTTTTGATTAATTATTAAAGTGAAAAAATATAAACCATTCTCTTTCTCTTCTTCACATTGATATGCTGACGGTATTTACGAGGAGATTAAGAAAATGAATTCAATAACTCAAATTGCCAAGCCTACAAATATAATAGTTGCTAGCACAACTTCGTCTGAAAAAACTAAACTAGTTTTAAAGCAATTGATAAAATAAATCGAAAAGCCGCATTCTTCCGGCTGAGGGTTTTCACTGGTCTTCCTCAAGAAAGGTTTTCCTGTTGATTGAGAACACGCACACGGCACAAGATGGTAAATAGGACAGATGCTATTGATTTCTGAGCCTGTTGTTTGAAGGACATTGTCCAGTTCACGTTTAAGCCGTTATACGAAATACGTGACGATGTGGTCTCGCATTGCGTTCTCTGTTACCAGGTCGCAGTCCAGCATGGATAGGAATTGCTGCACTTCTTTATGAAGCTGTCCCCTGGAAGTCCATGATGCGATATAAGATGCGTTCCTCGATTCGGGATCTAAAGCATCTAACATGCATTCACAATCTTCAATATATTCATGTACTTCAGCTGGTACAATTCTATCACATGCATTTCGACACCTGTTTTCTTAAGCTCTTAAATTCTTAAGCTCCTGCGCCAACTAGGCGAAGATATCTGACCATGCTGCTTGTCTAGGCCATAGCTGGGTTTGTGCCATTCATGTCAGAATTTTCGACACAATCTTTTTTGAAACTCCAATTGGTGTCATAGTCAACCACACGGGAGAATTTTGTTGTCACCTCCGTCAATATGCTTTAGGTATAATTTGGCAATTTAAAGAAGCAGATTTTATAAAAAGGTGGTCTTCTGCATTTGTTATTACAGACTGTTCAAGGACCTGTTGCCCTTTTAATTGGGACCATATTTGGTTGAGAGGAGACAGTCGAATCAAAGGATGGCTATCATTCATCGTAACAAACTAGTGCAAAAGATGCGCCAGGAATCGAAAGTGGAAACTACGGCTCCTTATTTGCCAAAAGCTATACACATTGATGATCAAACGCAAAACATTCTCATTCGAAACGATATTCATCCTTCAATGAAAGCATAACTATATTCACGAGCATTGCAGAACTCCAGAATGTATTACAAGCAATATGGATATTCAATGAATGGGCGATCATATAGACCAGACTTTTCGATATGTCATAATGACAATTCTTTACAGGTGAAGCATGCAGTCAGTCCTAAATGCCAAGACATTATCAATCTTCACACACGTGACGACGAAAAGATTTTATAAATCGATTTCTGAGGGGCCATCATGGTCTGGAGTGCCCCATCTTATTCATAAACCCAGTGAAAATGATGTCTTAAGTAACAGAAATTATGTCAGTTCTCATTGAAGAATCGTATGTAAAAAGAATTTGTTTGAACTCGAGATTATGAATAAACGCTTAATTAGTCATTAAGTTAGTATCTGTCTTAATTAGTTCCCATACACGTCTTAATTAGTACCCAGACACGTCTTAATTAGTCCCCAGACATGTCTTAATTCGTACCCAGACACGTCTTAATTAGTACCCATACACGTCTTAATTAGTACCCCAGACACGTCTTAATTAGTACCCAGACACGTCTTAATTAGTACCCATACACGTCTTAATTAGTACCCAGACACGTCTTAATTAGTACACAGACACGTCTTAATTAGTACCCAGACACGTCTTAATTAGTACCCAGACACGTCTTAATTAGTACCCCAGACACGTCTTAATTAGTACCCAGACACGTCTAAATTAGTACCCCATACACGTCTTAATTAGTACCCAGACACGTGTTAATTAGTACCCAGACACATCTTAATTAGTACCCAGACACGTCTTAATTAGCACCCAGCCACGTCTTAATTAGTACCCAGACACGTCTTAATTAGTACCCAGACACGTCTTAATTAGTACCCAGACACATCTTAACTAGTACCCAGACACGTCTTAATTAGTACCCAGACACGTCTTAATTAGTACCCCATACACGTCTTAATTAGTACCCAGACACGTCTTAATTAGTACCCAGACACGTCTTAATTAGTATCCCAGACACGTCTTAGTTAGTACCAAAAGACGTCTTAATTAGTACATAGACACGTCCCCCCACACAAACACACACGTCTTAATTAGTACCCCAGACATTTTTATGTTTTACGTGGTCCAGTTTTACTCAGACAGGTGAACCAAATAAAATTTGTTGAACTCAAATTTGTTTTAAATGGATTTAAGGGTTCATTTCAGGACATCTATGAATCAAGCCCAAGGATTGTGAAACTTAAGACACCCTATGCATTCATCAACATTATGAACAGGGGCAAACCAGCTTTCCAACTATGTTATGCGAGTTTCCCATATGATTGCGGACTACAAGACAGCATTTGCATTAGGCTGGGGTCTGGATGGAGGCAGGGGCAGAAAGTCAAATTTGCCAGAATTCACACAAATTTGGTATGTTAGTTACACATACGATTGCGGATTGCGAGATAATATTTACATCAGGCGTATGGTGTAAGGGGGTGGGGCAGAACCTCAAAGTTGGAGAAAACATAGGGATTTACAATGGCGCATTCTAGTTCCATTTTGCAATTCACACCAGTGGTATGTCAACAGTTTTGAGTGCTACTGCGTAACAGTATTGTTTTGAAAATTTCTACAGCACGTTTCTACTGATAATATACATCCACTTCAGTTGAGCTTCCCTTATTACGTAGGTATATATAAACCCCTCTTGAATGTAAGATCACAAGTTGTACCGGGCCACAAATATACCACAATCTAGGTATGACCCTGGCCTCGTGCATTCGTTGATTAGATCAACTAATGTCGAAGTATATTTCCAACTCAGGCACCACAGTTCAAAGTGGAGACTTTCTGCTGTAGTGCTACACCATGCGTCTTTTGACATGTAGAATTCCTTGCAGTAGGACACCAAAATTGGCACTCTGGGTTTCACACTCTTTGTTATGTTAGTTACCCATATGATTGCGTATTACGAGGCAATGCTTATATCAGGCTCGATCTCCATGTGGAGGGCAGAACGTCAAAATTTCCGAAAGCGTGAGGATTTGCGATGGCTTGTCATCGACTGCACATTCTAGTTTCCAATTATTGTTGAGGTTTAAAATGAGCTAATTAGATGCCTCTAAGCATTTACTTCGAAATAGCCACTCTATTTTGGCTTGACGTTTCAAAACAACACTTGCCCGGAAGTGCACGAAAACTGGTTATAGATAAAATATCCTCCATATGTGACATTGTATAGGACAACTAAACATAAATTAATGGCTCTAATAACTAGAATACATTGAAAGCTGTATAATAAAATTTAAATAATTATACTTAGCTTTCTTTGCTTTCAGTTAATACATATATACGTCCATTACGAATGAATTAGACACACGGTTCAGTGTCTATTGTTTTTAACTGTTAGAGTAGAATAAGATTTAGGATCGGTAAAGTGACACTTTGCGCCAATATCGAATAATTTTCTGCTTTAGACACTCAATTCATCCACTTTTGTCAGTCGCAATAAATGGTTGAGACCATTGATGCGAGAAGTGTCACTTGCGCCAATATCGAATAATTCCATATCTATTGATCTTTTCTCTGAGTGATAGGGGTGATACTATCTCTTTGGACAAAATAAACAATATTCCACAAACAAGTGGTACTTGGGCCAGTAAGCAACATTACTCTAACAGCTGCCAAAAATTTATGCACGTCTCTCACTTCCGCCAGTCAATTCTCTTTTCACGATTGCAATAATCGATTGACACCGCTGATACTCAGTGCCACTATCACTTGCACTAATAAATATTATTCCAGTAACGGCTGCTTTTAATTTATGTGCATCTATGCGCGTCAGCCAATCAGAATATATGCCTATTGCTATAGGCCATAATAGATATTCTTGTAACATCTGGCTATAATTTATGCATGTCTATTGCTTCAGCCAATCAGATCATGAGTCTATCGTTACAGGCAATACTCCATATTCCAGATGGGTAAAACTTATGCACGTCTATACTATTGCTTCCGCCAATTAAATTGCGTGTCTATCGAATTGGCAGTCTACGCTGGGCCCGCATAAAAATGCGATACATTGTTTGTTCTGGTCATTCTAACAAACAGATAACTATGCTAAAGTCTCTGTACTGTTAATAACTGATGTTTTCATTATACTTATACCAATGGTACTACTAGTAGCATGGTGGGAAGCTGTCACGGCATTACTTTACGGATGTAGTATTGGATTTTCCATATTCACAGTGCAGGAAACAACGAAAATATGTATTTTTGTATTTTTCTAATATCCTTCAAAAATGAAGAATAAGAGCCACCATGTTAATTGCTTGGTTAGAAATGATTTTACTGTCTTCTCAATAAATATTACAGACAAAGTTGCAAAGAACATCGGTATCACGTGGCGACTAAAACTATGCTTGCCAAAGAATGTATTAAAATACTATACAGCACATTAATATTAGCGCACGTCACCTACTGCAACATGATCTGGACTAAAACCTACCAAAAAAACCCTAAAAAACTGAAAGCACTGCAAACGAAAAGTATTAAGCTATTTGCACAAATAGCAGCGAGCCAAAGCATTTTCAAAACAGAAGACATTCGGAAAATCCAACTTTATTCCGTCCTTAAAGACTACCACAACGACAACCTACCAAGACTGCTATCAAACCTCTTCAAAACACACTCGAACAAATTAGAACCAATACATGAGCCACTGCCATACACGAACATCCATGCACAACACCCTCCACATAGGTAATAAAATTATGGAATAATACAGATGCAAACATACACACACACGCACGCACGCACGCACGCACGCACGCACGTACGCACGCACGCACGCACTCACGCACGCACGCACGCACGCACGCACGCACGCACGCACGCACGCACGCACGCACGCACGCACACACACACACACACACACACACACACACACATCTCAACTAAAATCTCATACAACAAAGCTAAAAAAATCCTATCGGGAAATCATTGAATTAACTCTTGGCACACTGCAAGTCCCCACCGAACATTGACACAAAATTCACCAAAACATGGATACATTTTGATAACAATGCTGTTAAACATAGACAGATAATAACCCTACCCCACCCACCCGACTTTAAGCCAGCATTGTAGCCAAAATGAATATAATAACGATGTGAAGAATAGTGATAATAATAATAATAATAATAATAATAATAATAATAATAATAATAATAATAATAATAATAATAATATTAATAATAATAATAATAATAATAATAATAATAATAATAATAATAACAACAACAACAACTTTCCATCTAACCATTTTTGGCAGCCATATCCTTATCTATCAGAATTGCTCAGAATGTTTGTGTAACTTTTTGTTCTCTGTAGCTTTGTTAACCCTTTAATGGTCAAGCCGCTCACAATGGCTTTGCAATGGTCATGAGAAAATGCCATTTGCAGGTCAAGAGACGAAGACAATTTTTTAAAAGTTTACAACTGGAATCCTTGCAGATGGACACATACTGAGAAAACTGTTTTGAATTTTCTTGATCAATCGTGACAATATGAGGAAAAGATTAATATTGTAATGGCCTAAAAACTTCTCAGCTTGAAATTGTGCATTATTGTTATTTTTCCGGCATCCCCGATCTTGTCTTTTGGTTTGGAATTGTCGTTTGGCGAAACGGTAAATTTGTCTGGCCTAAGCATTAATAATGATACACACACGCCCGCCCGCACGCACGCACGCACGCACGCACGCACGCACGCACGCACGCACGTAATACTATATATATATATAGTACGATGATGAAACATGGCGAGCACATACCAAGCGCCCTCCCTCCCCGAACATGTTTGATCGCAAACAGTACATGTTAATTGCTTCATATATGTATTTTATGCATTGTAAGTTAGGTGAATGCTTTTTTTTTGTCTTTTCGGTGTGTTTTCTGTTTGTAACGTACTGTGATGTATATGTACGGGATAGCCTTGGATGGACTCCAGGGGGTGGGGCACACTGGATGATTACACAGGGGAACCACACATTAGGAGTGGAACACACTGGATGATCACACAGTGGGACAATGCATTAGGGGTGGACACACTGGATGATTACACAGGGGGCCCACACATTCTGGGATGGGGCACACAGGATGATCACACAGGGGGGGGGGGGCACACATAATGGGAGGGACACACTGAATGATCACACAGGGGGACTGCACATTAGGGGTGGGGCACACTGGATGAGCACACAGGGGGACAACACATTAGGGGTGGGACACACTGGATGATCACACAGTGGGACAACACATTAGGGGTGGGACACACTGGATGGTCACACAGTAGGACAACACATTAGGGGTGGGACACACTGGATGATCACACAGGGGGGGGGCGCATTAGGGGTGGGACACACTGGATGATCACACAGGGGGACCGCACATTAGGGTGGGGCACACTGGATGATCACAGAGGGGGACAACACATTTTGGGTGGGGCACACTGGATGATCACACAGTGGGACAACACATTCTGGGGTGGGATACAATTATGCAGCAATGATTTTTGCATGCGATATCTTCCGACAACATCTATATTCCAGAACATTTACGAGGGATTCACTATATCTCTTTACATAGATCAGGTAAGAACATTTGAAATGAGATGCCATAGACCCTTTAATCCTCACGATGTAGGAGCAGCAATGATCACATTCTCTCTTACCTTGACCCCTCGTTTTAACAAGGCCTGAGCAAGGCCATAGCCAATACCTGCTGCAGCTCCTGTTACCAGCGCCACCTGTCCATTCATAGTCACATCAGTCACAAATATCCCCTTCACATCTAAATACACAATTTAGCTATCATGCGCCACTCGTTTTCTTATCACTGTATATGTCACTGTGTTCGTATAACTAGCACAGATTATTACGCTCACGTTTATAAGGTCGTTATCTGGATTACCTAGATAATACAGGGAATATTCAATATATACATGGCATGGAAATAACACAGATACTAACTAAATGTTACGACTTTAAGGAATGGTGGATCTGAGAGGTAGACATCCTGTTTCATAGGGATCACAGTTCCCCACCCCCACCACTCCCACCCCCTCTCTTCCTCTCTCTCTCTCTCTCTCTCTCTCTCTCTCTCTCTCTCTCTCTTTCTCTCTCTCTCTCCTCTCTCTTCTCTCTCTCTCCCTCCCTCCCTCCTTCCCTTCCTTCCTCCCTCCCCACCCCCCCTCTCTCTCTCTCTCTCTCTCGCTCTCTCTCTCTCTCTCTCTCTCTCTCTCTCTCTCTCTCTCTCTCTCTCTCTCTCTCTCTCTCTCTCTCTCTCTCTCTCGATATATTGAGCGCCAGTTATTATATCAAAATTGAGCGTCAGTTATTATATCGATATTGAGCGTCAGTTATATCGATACTGGCCGCAAGTTATTATATCGATACCGGCCGCCAGTTATTATATCGATATTGGGCATCAGTTATCATATCGATATTGAGCATCAGTTACTATATTGATATTGAGCGTCAGTTATTATATCGATATTGAGCGTCAGTTATTATATCGATATTGAGCATCAGTTACTATATTGATATTGAGCGTCAGTTATTATATCGATATTGAGCATCAGTTATTATATCGATATTGAGCATCAGTTACTATATTGATATTGAGTGTCAGTTATTATATCGATATTGAGCGTCAGTTATTATATCGATATTGAGCGTCAGTTATTATATCGATATTGAGCATCAGTTATTATATCGATATTGAGCATCAGTTACTATATCGATATTGAGCATGGGTTATTATATCGATATTGAGTGTCAGTTATTATATCGATATTGAGCGTCAGTTATTATATCGATATTGAGCATCAGTTATCATATCGATATTGAGCGTCAGTTATTATGTCGATACTGGCCGTCAGTTATTACATCGATATTGAGCATCAGTTATTGTATGATATTGAGCATCAGTTATTATATCGATATTGAGCGTCAGTTATTATATCGATATTGAGCGTCAGTTATTATATCGATGTTGAGCATCAGTTATTATATCAATAGTGATCATCAGTTATTATATCGATATTCAGCGTCAGTTATTATATCAATATTGAGCATCAGTTATTATATCGATATTGAGCATCAGTTATAATATCAATATTGAATGTCAGTTATTGTATCGATATTGAGCATCAGTTATTATATCGATATTGAGTGTCAGTTATTATATCAATATTGGGCGTCAGTTATCAGTTCGATATTGAGCGTCAGTTATTATATCGATATTGAGTATCAGTTATTATATCGATATTGAGTGTCAGTTATTATATCGATATTGAATGTCAGTTATCGTATCGATATTGAGCATTGGTTATTATATCGATATTGAATGTCAGTTATTGTATCGATATTGAGCATCAGTTATTATATCGATATTGAGCATCAGTTATTATATCGATATTGAGTGTCAGTTATTATATCGATATTGAATGTCAGTTATCGCATAGATATTGAGCATCAGTTATTATATCGATATTGAGCATCAGTTATTATATAGATATTGAGCATCAGTTATTATATCGATATTGAGCGTCAGTTATTATATAGATATTGAGCATCAGTTATTATATAGATATTGAGCATCAGTTATTATATCGATATTGAGCATCAGTTACTATATCAATATTGAGCATCAGTTATTATTTCGGTGTTGAGTGTCAGTTATTATATCGATATTGAGCATCAGTTATTATATAGATATTGAGCATCAGTTATTATATTGATATTGAGCATCAGTTATTATATCGGTGTTGAGTGTCAGTTATCGTATCGATATTGAGCATCAGTTATTATATCGATATTGAGCATCAGTTATTATATCGATATTGAGCATGAGTTATTATATCGATATTGAGCGTCAATTATTATATCGATATTGAGCGTCAGTAATTGTATCGATATTGAGCGTCAGTTATTATATCGATATTGAGCATCAGTTATTATATCGATATTGAGCATCAGTTATTATATAGATATTGAGCGTCAGTTATTATATCGATATTGAGCGTCAGTTATTATATCGATATTGAGCATCAGTTATTATATCGCTATTGAGCATCAGTTATTATATCGATATTGAGCGTCAGTTATTATATAGATATTGAGCGTCAGTTATTATATCGATATTGAGCATCAGTTATTATATCGGTATTGAGCATCAGTTATCGTATCGATATTGAGCGTCAGTTATTATATCGATATTGAGCGTCAGTAATCATATCGATATTGAGCGTCGGTTATTATATCGATATTGAGCATCAGTTATTATATCGATATTGAGCATCAGTTATTATATCGATATTGAGTGTCAGTTATTATATCGATATTGAGCGTCAGTTATTATATCGATATTGAGCATCAGTTATTATATCGATATTGAGCGTCAGTTATTATATCGATATTGAGCGTCAGTTATTATATCGATATTGAGCGTCAGTTATTATATCGAAATTGAGCGTCAGTTATTATATCGATATTGAGCATCAGTTATTGTATCAATATTGAGCGTCAGTTATTATATCGATATTGAGCGTCAGTTATTATATCGATATTGAGCATCAGTTATTATATCGATATTGAGCGTCAGTTATTATATCGATATTGAGCGTCAGTTATTATATCGATATTGAGCGTCAGTTATTATATCGATATTGAGCGTCAGTTATTATATCGAAATTGAGCGTCAGTTATTATATCGATATTGAGCATCAGTTATTATATCGATATTGAGCATCAGTTATTAACCCCTCTTCTGTCACTGGCGCCTCAAAGCGCTCAAATGGAAGCATAAATCAATTAACCGTTTTAATGGTCAAAATTTCTCAGGAAAATTTAAATTTTCCAGGCTAAGGAGAATATTTGGCTGCAAATGGCCATTTCTCAAGAGGACTGCAGATACAGATTTGTTCGCCTTAACCATCACATCGGCAAAAATGAAAAAAGGAAAATCAAGTTTTCGTATAGCCAGTGTCCATTAGCATGCCGAGAGAAGAGTATTTTTGAAAATTTATCAATGGAATGAACGGTAACCGAGCCAGTTATTCCAGGGGGAAATTGTCAAAATACTCTTCTCTCAGCATGCTAATGGGCAATCCTCGCGATCACTGGACAGAGTCAGCTTGACGATTAATGTGTTAAGCTGAAACAGGCTGGGTTAAATCCATAATCTCATGCAGATTTATTATAGTTTTATTATACATTCTGACGACATGTCAGAGTACATATCCTCACATGTCATGTATACCTCCGGGATATATAGTCACCTCTAAATTAGCAGTACGTACGCCGACTGGAGAATAACCACGCTGCTCAAATTACGCCTCTGTTTTTGATTGATCTGGTATATATATATTATACAATAAACATATATATATATATATATATATATATATATATATATATATATATATATATATATATATATATATATATATATATATGTTTATTGTGACGCCATGTATTTAGTCCGCTTCTTCTCCGTGGCTCAGTTGTATGTCTGTATGCAATTAGAACACTGATACTGCACGTCAATCTCTGCAATTTATATATGCCACGGAGAAGAAGCGGACTAAATACATCGCGTCACAATAAATAATTACCATTAATACTAATCATGGATGGTAAAGTTGCCTTGGTAACTGGAGCAGCACACGGTTTTGGCTACGCTATCAGTGAGGCGTTGCTAAAGAAAGGAGCAAAGGTCAGGAGGTTTGGAGAATGGTGATTAAAATGGTGATTAAAATGTTACTTTAAAGATTTTAATACAGTTTCAAACATTTTAAACCCGGAATAAAATCTCATATACGTGATTTATGAAATACGTTATATGTTATTAGTCATGGCCTACGAGGGTTTTATGGGCCTACGAAATTAGGGAAAAATGCATTTTATATAAATTTATACAGTCAAACCAATTCGCCTAAAACTCCGGATTTTTACACCACTCTCCAGACTCCATTGCTCAAATCAGATATTGTGATGTGATCAGCTATATCGTCCCACTCCAACACCAGATATACCGTCCCACTCCAACAGCAGATATACCGTCCTACTCCAGCAGCAGATCATGTGATGTGATCGGCTATAGCGCCTCACTCCAGCAGAAGATCTTGTGATGTGATCAGCTATACCGTCCCACTCCAGCAGAAGATCTTGTGATGTGATCAGCTATAGCGCCCCACTCCAGCAGAAGATCTTGTGATGTGATCAGCTATAGCGCCCCACTCCAGCAGCAGATCGTGTGATGTGATCAGCTATAGCACCCAACACCAGCAGCAGATATACCGTCCCACTCGAGCAGAAGATCTTGTGATGTGATCAGCTATAGCGTCCCACTCCAGAAGAAGATCTTGTGATGTGATCAGCTATAGCGTCCCAGTCCAGCAGCATACCATGTGATGTGATCAGCTATAGCGTCCCACTCCAGCAGAAGATATACCGTCCCACTCCAACAGAAGATCTTGTGATGTGATCAGCTATAGCACCCCACACCCGCAGCAGATATACCGTCCCACTCCAGCAGAAGATCTTGTGATGTGATCAGCTATAGCGCCCCACTCCAGCAGCAGATCGTGTGATGTGATCAGCTATAGCACCCCACACCCGCAGCAGATATACCGTCCCACTTCAGCAGAAGATCTTGTGATGTGATCAGTTATAGCGTCCCACTTCAGCAGCAGATCATGTGATATGATCGGTTATAGCGCCCCACCCCAGCAGAAGATCGTGTGATGTGAGCAGCTATACAGTCCCACTCTAGCAGAAGATCTTGTGATGTGATCAGCTATATCGTCCCACTCCAACAGCAGATATACCGTCCCACTCCAGCAGCAGATATATCGTCCCACTCTAGCAGCAGATCATGTGATGTGATCGGCTATAGCGCCCCAACCCAGCAGAAGATCTTGTGATGTGATCAGCTATACCGTCCCACTCCAGCAAAAGATCTTGTGATGTGATCAGCTATACCGTCCCACTCCAGCAGAAGATATTGTGATGTGATCAGCTATAGCGTCCCACTCCAGCAAAAGATCTTGTGATGTGATCAGATATAGCATCCCACTCCAGCAGAAGATCTTGTGATGTGATCAGCTATAGGGCCCCACTCCAGCAGAAGATCTTGTGATGTGATCAGCTATAGCACCCCACACCAGCAGCAGATATACCGTCCCTCTCCAGCAGAAGATCCTGTGATGTGATAAGCTATAGCACCCCCACTCCAGCAGAAGATCGTGTGATGTGATCAGCCATAGCGTTGCACTCCAGCAGAAGATCGTGTGATGTGATCAGCTATAGCGCCCCACTCCAGCAGAAGATCTTGTGATGTGATTAGCTATAGCGTCGCACTCCAGCAGAAGATCTTGTGATGTGACCAGCTATACCGTCCCACTCCAGCATCAGATTGCAACAGAAATAATAGAAGTTCAAATGTACTACACTATGTATTTACAGGTTAAAGGCACACATTCACACTTGAATGGGTGAAAATTAAATTCTTAAAGTTGTATATGTTTAAAGGCTTAAATTATGTCCCTCACTACATTGAATCGAAACTTTCATTCTTGATTTGAGTTTACCGAGTCCTGCTTTCTTGAGGTCACCTCGTAGCACGCTTAACAGAGTTATGCAATGGCGTCCTCTCCTGGCTTTATATTTGCTGTCTCCCAATAAGACGAATTGCAATGCTCTCTGCGCTGGTGTGTGTTCTGGCATCCTTGGCACATGGCCAAAAATAGGCCATCTTTGCTGGATGATTTACGGACATATATACCTATCTACAAAGCATGAAACTACAGAAAATGACGGGCCACCTTGTGGCAGCGAACCATAGAGGAAAGGTACAATCGTGTGTTTACTGCTTTGTAGTGCTGCTGATACTGCTGCACGCTGCGTGATGGGGAAGATAGCTTTCAAAAGACGGCGTTTATACAACGCAATCCGCATATCATTGATGCTGTATAACTATAACAGCTGGGAATCCCCAAAGACAGCTCTAGACAAACTGGATGCCTGATACCGCATACACCTACATGTATACAGCACTGGACACCGATGGCCAGGCAGCATAATTTCCAACGTATTTGTGTCTCTATTGTAAAAGCAACATAAGGTAGGATTCAATTTATCCTGATAGTCACGTGCTATGATCGGGTAAATCTACCCATAGACACGCATTATAAAATGGTAAATCTACCCATAGACACGTATTAAAATATGGTAAATTTTCGACAGATAAAATACTTGCTTATAAGAGACGCTTCTTACTGAAATTACGTTAAAAATGGCTTACAATCTATTGATTGTGAAATGGTTACGTCACTTTTATGTCTCCCTGCTTTAATGACGTCGATTATCACCTGTTGCGCCTATCGAACATGGCTATGGATGAATCAAGTTTTAGCCATGTCACGCCCATCTCTTGCTCGAGTTAAAATTGTCATTCACATCTACAGTGGGTGGATAATTGTTATCATAACCGCCCTTGTGGTAGTGTGCTGATATCAGCGGCCGTACCTAGCTCCAACTTAAGAATGGGAATTCGTGAACAATACTACTGACACCAGCGCATGCACATAAAGTCTCATGGTAAGTGTCAACAGACTATATATCCTATCTTTATTAGATTTTGTCACCCGCCTCATAACGTTCAGCAACACGGGGAATAAGTGAATTACAGAGAGATCGAGGGTAGCATAGCTATCAAAGTCCTCCTCTGACTCAGCTGGACCATCTACTTGCCCTCTATGGAAAGAGTGTGACATGCCAGTGAATTGTACTGTCCTTGTGCGGTTGTCTGCACCCTCGGTATTGTTCCCTATTGGGACCTTTGATGTAGTATGTAAGCGTCTCACAATCTGGCGATACGATGCGACTGATTGGTGTGAAAGGCACATTCACTGCCAGACAATAATTTCATTAGACAATAACTGAATTGACCTGCTGAATATTTGAAAAAGATTTGACTGAACATTGTTGATGACTGAATCACCTTATAAACTGGTGATTGCGTCACGGTACAGCCTTATAAACTGGTGATTGTGTCACGGTACAGCCTTATAAACTGGTGATTGTGTCACAGTACAGCCTTATAAACTTGTGATTGTGTCACGGTACAGCCTTATAAACTGGTGATTGTATCACGGTACAGCCTTATAAACTGGTGATTGTGTCATGGTACAGCCTTATAAACTGGTGATTGTGTCACGGTACAGCCTTATAAACTGGTGATTGTGTCACGGTACAGCCTTATAAACTGGTGATTGTGTCATGGTACAGCCTTATAAACTGGTGATTGTGTCACGGTACAGCCTTATAAACTGGTGATTGTGTCACGGTACAGCCTTATAAACTTGTGATTGTGTCACGGTACATCCCTATAAACTGGTGATTGTGTTACGGTACAGCCTTATAAACTGGTGATTGTGTCACGGTACAGCCTTATAAACTGGTGATTGTGTCACGGTACAGCCTTATAAACTGGTGATTGTATCACGGAACAGCCTTATAAACTGGTGATTGTGTCACGGTACAGCCTTATAAACTGGTGATTGTGTCACTGTACAGCCTTATAAACTGGTGATTGTGTCACGGTACAGCCTTATAAACTGGTGATTGTGTCACTGTACAGCCTTATAAACTGGTGATTGTGTCACAGTACAGCCTTATAAACTGGTGATTGTGTCACGGTACAGCCTTATAAACTGGTGATTGTGTCACGGTACAGCCTTATAAACTGGTGATTGTGTCACGGTACAGCCTTATAAACTGGTGATTTTGTCACGGTACAGCCTTATAAACTGGTGATTGTGTCACGGTACAGCCTTATAAACTGGTGATTGTGTCACGGTACAGCCTTATAAACTGGTGATTGTGTCACGGTACAGCCTTATAAACTGGTGATTGTGTCACGGTAGAGACTTATAAACTGGTGATTGTGTCACGGTACAGCCTTATAAACTGGTGATTGTGTCACGGTACAGCCTTATAAACTGGTGATTTTGTCACGGTACAGCCTTATAAACTGGTGATTGTGTCATGGTAGAGCCTTATAAACTGGTGATTGTGTCACGGTACAGCCTTATAAACTGGTGATTGTGTCACGGTACAGCCTTATAAATTGGTGATTGTGTCACGGTAGAGCCTTATAAACTGGTGATTGTGTCACGGTACAGCCTTATAACCTGGTGATTGTGTCATGGTACAACCTTATAAACTGGTGATTGGGTCACCGTACAGCCTTATAAACTGGTGATTGTGTCATGGTACAGCCTTATAAACTGGTGATTGTGTCACGGTACAACCGTATAAACTGGTGATTGTGTCACGGTACAACCGTATAAACTGGTGATTGTGTCACGGTACAGCCTTATAAACTGGTGATTGTGTCATGGCACAGCCTTATAATCTGGTGATTGTGTCACGGTACAGCCTTATAAACTGGTGATTTTGTCACGGTACAGCCTTATAAACTGGTGATTGTGTCATGGTAGAGCCTTATAAACTGGTGATTGTGTCACAGTACAGCCTTATAAACTTGTGATTGTGTCACGGTACAGCCTTATAAACTGGTGATTGTATCACGTTACAGCCTTATAAACTGGTGATTGTGTCATGGTACAACCGTATAAACTGGTGATTGTGTCACGGTAGAGCCTTATAAACTGGTGATTGTGTCACGGTACAGCCCTATAAACTGGTGATTGTGTCACGGTACAGCCTTATAAACTGGTGATTTTGTCACGGTACAGCCTTATAAACTGGTGATTGTGTCATGGTAGAGCCTTATAAACTGGTGATTGTGTCACGGTACAGCCTTATAAACTGGTGATTGTGTCACAGTACAGCCTTATAAACTTGTGATTGTGTCACGGTACAGCCTTATAAACTGGTGATTGTATCACGGTACAGACTTATAAACTGGTGATTGTGTCATGGTACAGCCTTATAAACTGGTGATTGTGTCACGGTACAGCCTTATAAACTGGTGATTGTGTCACGGTACAGCCTTATAAACCGGTGATTGTGTCACGGTACAGCCTTATAAACTGGTGATTGTGTCACGGTACAGCCTTATGAACTGGTGATTGTGTCACGGTACAGCCGTATAAACTTGTGATTGTGTCACGGTACATCCCTATAAACTGGTGATTGTGTTACGGTACAGCCTTATAAACTGGTGATTGTGTCACGGTACAGCCTTATAAACTGGTGATTGTGTCACGGTACAGCCTTATAAACTGGTGATTGTATCACGGTACAGCCTTATAAACTGGTGATTGTGTCACGGTACAGCCGTATAAACTGGTGATTGTGTCACTGTACAGTCTTATAAACTGGTGATTGTGTCACGGTACAGCCTTATAAACTGGTGATTGTGTCACTGTACAGCCTTATAAACTGGTGATTGTGTCACAGTACAGCCTTATAAACTGGTGATTGTGTCACGGTACAGCCTTATAAACTGGTGATTGTGTCACGGTACAGCCTTATAAACTGGTGATTGTGTCACGGTACAGCCTTATAAACTGGTGATTTTGTCACGGTACAGCCTTATAAACTGGTGATTGTGTCACGGTACAGCCTTATAAACTGGTGATTGTGTCACGGTACAGCCTTATAAACTGGTGATTGTGTCACGGTACAGCCTTATAAACTGGTGATTGTGTCACGGTAGAGACTTATAAACTGGTGATTGTCTCACGGTACAGCCTTATAAACTGGTGATTGTGTCACGGTACAGCCTCATAAACTGGTGATTTTGTCACGGTACAGCCTTATAAACTGGTGATTGTGTCACGGTAGAGCCTTATAAACTGGTGATTGTGTCATGGTACAGCCTTATAAACTGGTGATTGTGTCACGGTACAGCCTTATAAATTGGTGATTGTGTCACGGTACAGCCTTATAAACTGGTGATTGTGTCACGGTACAGCCTTATAACCTGGTGATTGTGTCACGGTACAACCTTATAAACTGGTGATTGGGTCACCGTACTGCCTTATAAACTGGTGATTGTGTCATGGTACAGCCTTATAAACTGGTGATTGTGTCACGGTACAACCGTATAAACTGGTGATTGTGTCACGGTACAACCGTATAAACTGGTGTTTGTGTCACGGTACAGCCTTATAAACTGGTGATTGTGTCACGGTACAGTCTTATAAACTGGTGATTTTGTCACGGTACAGCCTTATAAACTGGTGATTTTGTCAAGGTACAGCCTTATAAACTGGTGATTGTGTCACGGTACAGCCTTATAAACTGGTGATTGTGTCACGGCACAGCCTTATAATCTGGTGATTGTGTCACGGTACAGCCTTATAAACTGGTGATTTTGTCACGGTACAGCCTTATAAACTGGTGATTGTGTCATGGTAGAGCCTTATAAACTGGTGATTGTGTCACAGTACAGCCTTATAAACTTGTGATTGTGTCACGGTACAGCCTTATAAACTGGTGATTGTATCACGTTACAGCCTTATAAACTGGTGATTGTGTCATGGTACAACCGTATAAACTGGTGATTGTGTCACGGTAGAGCCTTATAAACTGGTGATTGTGTCACGGTACAGCCCTATAAACTGGTGATTGTGTCACGGTACAGCCTTATAAACTGGTGATTTTGTCACGGTACAGCCTTATAAACTGGTGATTGTGTCATGGTAGAGCCTTATAAACTGGTGATTGTGTCACGGTACAGCCTTATAAACTGGTGATTGTGTCACGGTACAGCCTTATAAACTGGTGATTGTGTCACGGTACAGCCTTATAAACTGGTGATTGTGTCACGGTACAGCCTTATAAACTGGTGATTGTGTCACGGTACAGCCTTATAAACTGGTGATTGTGTCACGGTACAACCTTATAAACTGGTGATTGTGTCACCGTACAGCCTTATAGTCTGGTGATTGTGTCATGGTACAGCCTTATAAACTGGTGATTGTGTCACGGTACAACCGTATAAACTGGTGATTGTGTCACGGTACAGCCTTATAAACTGGTGATTGTGTCACGGTACAGCCTTATAAACTGGTGATTGTATCACGGTACAGCCTTATAAACTGGTGATTGTGTCACGGTACAGCCGTATAAACTGGTGATTGTGTCACTGTACAGCCTTATAAACTGGTGATTGTGTCACAGTACAGCCTTATAAACTGGTGATTGTGTCACGGTACAGCCTTATAAACTGGTGATTGTGTCACGGTACAGCCTTATAAACTGGTGATTGTGTCACGGTAGAGACTTATAAACTGGTGATTGTGTCACGGTACAGCCTTATAAACTGGTGATTGTGTCACGGTACAGCCTTATAAACTGGTGATTGTGTCATGGTAGAGCCTTATAAACTGGTGATTGTGTCACGGTACAGCCTTATAAACTGGTGATTGTGTCACGGTACAGCCTTATAAATTGGTGATTGTGTCACGGTACAGCCTTATAAACTGGTGATTGTGTCACGGTACAGCCTTATAACCTGGTGATTGTGTCACGGTACAACCGTATAAACTGGTGATTGGGTCACCGTACAGCCTTATAAACTGGTGATTGTGTCATGGTACAGCCTTATAAACTGGTGATTGTGTCACGGTACAACCGTATAAACTGGTGATTGTGTCACGGTACAACCGTATAAACTGGTGATTGTGTCATGGTACAGCCTTATAAACTGGTGATTGTGTCACGGCACAGCCTTATAATCTGGTGATTGTGTCACGGTACAGCCTTATAAACTGGTGATTTTGTCACGGTACAGCCTTATAAACTGGTGATTGTGTCATGGTAGAGCCTTATAAACTGGTGATTGTGTCACAGTACAGCCTTATAAACTTGTGATTGTGTCACGGTACAGCCTTATAAACTGGTGATTGTATCACGTTACAGCCTTATAAACTGGTGATTGTGTCATGGTACAACCGTATAAACTGGTGATTGTGTCACGGTAGAGCCTTATAAACTGGTGATTGTGTCACGGTACAGCCCTATAAACTGGTGATTGTGTCACGGTACAGCCTTATAAACTGGTGATTTTGTCACGGTACAGCCTTATAAACTGGTGATTGTGTCATGGTAGAGCCTTATAAACTGGTGATTGTGTCACGGTACAGCCTTATAAACTGGTGATTGTGTCACAGTACAGCCTTATAAACTTGTGATTGTGTCACGGTACAGCCTTATAAACTGGTGATTGTATCACGGTACAGCCTTATAAACTGGTGATTGTGTCACGGTACAGCCTTATAAACTGGTGATTGTGTCACGGTACAGCCTTATAAACCGGTGATTGTGTCACGGTACAGCCTTATAAACTGGTGATTGTGTCACGGCACAGCCTTATGAACTGGTGATTGTGTCACGGTACAGCCTTATAAACTTGTGATTGTGTCACGGTACATCCCTATAAACTGGTGATTGTGTTACGGTACAGCCTTATAAACTGGTGATTGTGTCACGGTACAGCCTTATAAACTGGTGATTGTATCACGGTACAGCCTTATAAACTGGTGATTGTGTCACGGTACAGCCGTATAAACTGGTGATTGTGTCACTGTACAGCCTTATAAACTGGTGATTGTGTCACGGTACAGCCTTATAAACTGGTGATTGTGTCACTGTACAGCCTTATAAACTGGTGATTGTGTCACAGTACAGCCTTATAAACTGGTGATTGTGTCACGGTACAGCCTTATAAACTGGTGATTGTGTCACGGTACAGCCTTATAAACTGGTGATTGTGTCACGGTACAGCCTTATAAACTGGTGATTTTGTCACGGTACAGCCTTATAAACTGGTGATTGTGTCACGGTACAGCCTTATAAACTGGTGATTGTGTCACGGTACAGCCTTATAAACTGGTGATTGTGTCACGGTACAGCCTTATAAACTGGTGATTGTGTCACGGTAGAGACTTATAAACTGGTGATTGTCTCACGGTACAGCCTTATAAACTGGTGATTGTGTCACGGTACAGCCTTATAAACTGGTGATTTTGTCACGGTACAGCCTTATAAACTGGTGATTGTGTCACGGTAGAGCCTTATAAACTGGTGATTGTGTCACGGTACAGCCTTATAAACTGGTGATTGTGTCACGGTACAGCCTTATAAATTGGTGATTGTGTCACGGTACAGCCTTATAAACTGGTGATTGTGTCACGGTACAGCCTTATAACCTGGTGATTGTGTCACGGTACAACCTTATAAACTGGTGATTGGGTCACCGTACAGCCTTATAAACTGGTGATTGTGTCACGGTACAACCGTATAAACTGGTGATTGTGTCACGGTACAACCGTATAAACTGGTGTTTGTGTCACGGTACAGCCTTATAAACTGGTGATTGTGTCACGGTACAGTCTTATAAACTGGTGATTTTGTCACGGTACAGCCTTATAAACTGGTGATTTTGTCAAGGTACAGCCTTATAAACTGGTGATTGTGTCACGGTACAGCCTTATAAACTGGTGATTGTGTCACGGCACAGCCTTATAATCTGGTGATTGTGTCACGGTACAGCCTTATAAACTGGTGATTTTGTCACGGTACAGCCTTATAAACTGGTGATTGTGTCAGGGTAGAGCCTTATAAACTGGTGATTGTGTCACAGTACAGCCTTATAAACTTGTGATTGTGTCACTGTACAGCCTTATAAACTGGTGATTGTATCACGTTACAGCCTTATAAACTGGTGATTGTGTCATGGTACAACCGTATAAACTGGTGATTGTGTCACGGTAGAGCCTTATAAACTGGTGATTGTGTCACGGTACAGCCCTATAAACTGGTGATTGTGTCACGGTACAGCCTTATAAACTGGTGATTTTGTCACGGTACAGCCTTATAAACTGGTGATTGTGTCACTGTACAGCCTTATAAACCGGTGATTGTGTCACGGTACAGCCTTATAAACTGGTGATTGTGTCACGGTACAGCCTTATAAACTGGTGATTGTGTCACGGTACAGCCTTATAAACTGGTGATTGTGTCACGGTACAACCTTATAAACTGGTGATTGTGTCACCGTACAGCCTTATAATCTGGTGATTGTGTCATGGTACAGCCTTATAAACTGGTGATTGTGTCACGGTACAACCGTATAAACTGGTGATTGTGTCACGGTACAGCCTTATAAACTGGTGATTGTGTCACGGTACAGCCTTATAAACTGGTGATTGTATCACGGTACAGCCTTATAAACTGGTGATTGTGTCACGGTACAGCCGTATAAACTGGTCATTGTGTCACTGTACAGCCTTATAAACTGGTGATTGTGTCACGGTACAGCCTTATAAACTGGTGATTGTGTCACTGTACAGCCTTATAAACTGGTGATTGTGTCACAGTACAGCCTTATAAACTGGTGATTGTGTCACGGTACAGCCTTATAAACTGGTGATTGTGTCACGGTACAGCCTTATAAACTGGTGATTGTGTCACGGTACAGCCTTATAAACTGGTGATTTTGTCACGGTACAGCCTTATAAACTGGTGATTGTGTCACGGTAGAGACTTATAAACTGGTGATTGTGTCACGGTACAGCCTTATAAACTGGTGATTGTGTCACGGTACAGCCTTATAAACTGGTGATTTTGTCACGGTACAGCCTTATAAACTGGTGATTGTGTCATGGTAGAGCCTTATAAACTGGTGATTGTGTCACGGTACAGCCTTATAAACTGGTGATTGTGTCACGGTACAGCCTTATAAATTGGTGATTGTGTCATGGTACAGCCTTATAAACTGGTGATTGTGTCACGGTACAGCCTTATAACCTGGTGATTGTGTCACAGTACAACCTTATAAACTGGTGATTGGGTCACCGTACAGCCTTATAAACTGGTGATTGTGTCATGGTACAGCCTTATAAACTGGTGATTGTGTCACGGTACAACCGTATAAACTGGTGATTGTGTCACGGTACAACCGTATAAACTGGTGTTTGTGTCACGGTACAGCCTTATAAACTGGTGATTGTGTCACGGTACAGTCTTATAAACTGGTGATTTTGTCACGGTACAGCCTTATAAACTGGTGATTTTGTCAAGGTACAGCCTTATAAACTGGTGATTGTGTCATGGTACAGCCTTATAAACTGGTGATTGTGTCACGGCACAGCCTTATAATCTGGTGATTGTGTCACGGTACAGCCTTATAAACTTGTGATTGTGTCACGGTACAGCCTTATAAACTGGTGATTGTATCACGTTACAGCCTTATAAACTGGTGATTGTGTCATGGTACAACCGTATAAACTGGTGATTGTGTCACGGTAGAGCCTTATAAACTGGTGATTGTGTCACGGTACAGCCCTATAAAGTGGTGATTGTGTCACGGTACAGCCTAATAAACTGGTGATTTTGTCACGGTACAGCCTTATAAACTGGTGATTGTGTTATGGTAGAGCCTTATAAACTGGTGATTGTGTCACGGTACAGCCTTATAAACTGGTGATTGTGTCATGGTACAGCCTTATAAACTGGTGATTGTGTCACGGTACAGCCTTATAAACTGGTGATTGTGTCACGGTACAGCCTTATAAACTGGTGATTGTGTCACGGTACAGCCTTATAAACTGGTGATTGTGTCACGGTACAACCTTATAAACTGGTGATTGTGTCACCGTACAGCCTTATGATCTGGTGATTGTGTCATGGTACAGCCTTATAAACTGGTGATTGTGTCACGGTACAACCGTATAAACTGGTGATTGTGTCACGGTACAGCAACACTATCTGTTGGTTGGTTGTTTGGAAGCGATTCCAAGTTCATTTGTGATCTGGGGGACCGATTACCTATTATCACTATGGTGTGTAGCCTACGTGTCTATGTCGCGTTATACTTGCATGAGGAAATATGGCTAAAATTTTGAATGTTTCCTTATCGAAATCTTATTCATTTGAGTATAGTTACGCCGTAAATAAGTTGCATGATTGCTGCAATCAGATTCACTGTGTATTCGAGCGTGTAACTCTAGTAATGGTTAACGTGAAGGCCGCTGATTTCTCAACGATTCGCCTAGCATATAACATTTATGATGGGTGATAGCGGATTGCAAACTGACGCTGTCTTGAAGGAATTAACCAATTTTTGTCATTTTTGCTATGCATAGTCATCCCGAATATAAAATTTGTTAGCTGCTGTGTGCCGCCTGCACTCATGGTTACACCCTGCTGCACCTATTACTTGGTTACATGTTGTCTTGTGGAGGTTGTAGTTGGTGTTATTGCTGTTGTTTTTATTCTTTGTGTCTATCGCTCTCCGAGTACTCTACGATAGTGTATTTTCATTTTACAGTGGCAAATTAGTCGCTCAGTTAGATCATTTCTATATATCAGAAAAAGCATAGGTTCCAGGACACTTCCTTGTAGCACTCAGCTGGTCACCTCTATCCAGTCTGATGTCGCATCATTGATCCTTACTCCCTGCCGTCTATTACATAGGTAGTTTCCTATCAATAGTAAACTAGATTGTCACCAAACCATATCTTCTCAGTTTTGTTTGGAGTCGTTGGAGTTGTACAGTATCGAATACTTTTGAGAAGTCTAAATATACTGCATCGGCAGATTCATTCGAATCACGTTTGGCTGTTATATCTTCGAGGTACTCTAGTAGTTGATCTATTATGTCGGAATCTCTGCTGGCACTTTGTAAATATATTGTCTGTTTCCAGAAAATATACCATACTGTCCCTTCTAAATGCCTCTAGGACCTTACACACGGTACAGGTAAGACTGATAGACCCGTTTTGGAGCCTTTTTATGTATGAAGTATTCATTTACCATTTTCCAGATGTTAGGTAATTCGCCTTCTATAGACTTGGTAAAGACTATGCATAGCGTGCACTAATTTCTTTAGCAGCTTCCTTTAATATTCCCACTGGTATTTCATCCGGGCCATTGCTTTTATTAGGGTTGGGTGCTTCCATTTTACTTTCGATCGCGATAGGTGTTATTATTATATCCTTTAATACAATACCATTGTCTCTGGGGATAATGATTGGTGTAGAATGCAGGTTTTCTAACGTGAACATACTTGAGAAAAAGTTGTTAAGAATATTAGCCTTTTCTTTATCCTCTATAGCCATAGTACCATTAGCTGAGTTACGTAGATTGCTAATTGATTCACGTAGAACTGCTTTACCTTTGACATAGTTCCGAAAACCTTTTGGATTTTTCTTGCTTTCACCTGCCACTTTACGTTCAAATGTCTGTTTTGATATTTGGCTGTCCGTGTCACTTTATTTCTAACGATTTTGTAAAGAACATTGTCTGCAGGTTGCTTTGTTTCATTGTATCTTCTATCTGCACGTGTCTTTGTTTCATTGTATCTTCTATCTGCACGTTTCTTTGTTTCATTGTATCTTCTATCTGCACATTTCTTTGTTTCATTGTATTTTCTATATGTACGTTTCTTCTTACCATGTTCCATTGATGTGGGGGTAAAAGAATTTGGCGGTAAAATTATATTTGAACAAATTACAGAGGTTCTTACTCGCATTGCGCAGAAAATAATAACTACTAAAACAAATGCATTTTCTATGACAATATTACATTATTTATCATGAACATTTACTCCTTCAAGTTCTACTCTGTAACCATGAAAACAAAACAATTAGAATAACTAAAATAATTCAAAGTATAAGACAAATACGGCTAAATATTTTGAAATTAACATGATTTGAAACTGCAGTTGCCTAGGCATGATGGCTCCCAGACAAGTTAGTTTCAAAATATATATTCATGGAATAATTTCCTACATCATAGTCTATGCACGAGACAAGAACGGCCAGAATACGATGGACAGATTGGCCGAGCACATACGTACACATCGTCGGTGATAGGGGGAGGTGTGGGTTGCGCATACATACACATCGTCGGGGATAGGGTGGGGTGTGGGTTGCGCACACATACACATCGTCGGAGATAGGGTGGGGAGTTGGTTGCGCATACATGCACGTCGTCAAGTAGTCATTGTAATGCTCAGCACAATTCACAAGAATTACACAAATCTATTAGACATAAAAATCGCCACTAATCGCAGTGTCGCAGTAAACAAACACAGGCTTATATAAGTGCCAAACAAAACAAGTTCTCCTTATCTTTTCTGATATTCATACTACGAGCGTGCACCTTCAAGCTGTATGGCTTGATAAGACTGCAGGATATAAGAAGCTATATGGCTTGATGAGACTGCAGGATATAAGAATCTATATGGCTTGATGAGACTTCAGGATATAAGAATCTATATGGCTTGATGAGACTGCATGATATAAGAATCTATATGGCTTGATGAGACTGCAGGATATAAGAATCTATATGGCTTGATGAGACTGCAGAATATAAGAAGCTATATGGCTTGATGAGACTGCAGGATATAAGAAGCTATATGGCTTGATGAGACTGCAGGATATAAGAAGCTATATGGCTTGATGAGACTGCAGGATATAAGAAGCTATATGGCTTGATGAGACTGCAGGATATAAGAAGCTATATGGCTTGATGAGACTGCAGGATATTAGAAGCTATATGGCTTGATGAGACTGCAGGATATAAGAAGCTATATGGCTTGATGAGACTGCAGGATGTAAGAAGCTATATGGTTTGATGAGACTGCAGGATATAAGAAGCTATATGGCTTGATGAGACTGCAGGATATAAGAAGCTATATGGCTTGATGAGACTGCAGGATATAAGAAGCTATATGGCTTGATGAGACTGCAGGATATAAGAGGCATACTGTGGAGAGGGTTGGGGCTAAATGAAAGTAGGCCCCAAGGAGTTCGCCTTTCCTGAGTACCCAGCCATCATATGACGTCATAATCAACTACGTGACGTATAGAATGACATCACAATGAATGACGGCATGAATGACGTCGATAAGTACGTCACGAACGCATATTTGAAGACGGGCTACGCGTTGTTGTACAAATTGTTTGCTTTTACTATTTAATAAATATTCTGTTGAATATTTTGAAACTAATTTAACTGGGTGATGTTGCTGCCAGTCAAATTACCTACAAAATATTCAACAGCGTCCCTGTATAGTGTTCAGGAAATTGATAGCTATGGCATTTGGGGGTCGATCAATCTCAACACGGCGAGGTGTGGGTGGAGCTTAGCTAGTGATGGGCGGGGCATAGCTAAAAATGTAAAGGTCTATCATTACTATGGGTACGGAGGCCACCCATTAATGGCCCAAGGGGTGAGGTGGTGGATATATTTAGTGGTGGGGAGGGGGAGCTATTGCACAAATACAGATCAGCATCAGCATTGCGAAACGTTCCCTATGTTCTGATAGCATATTATAACTAACCTTCAATATGTGTATTCGAAGTTGAAGTTGTATGTGTCTGTTATACAGTTATCGTGTAAGTGTCCTGAAGCTGAACTCGTGACAGTTGTCGTATATCTTCTGACTTACTAAACAAAGCACCAATCGTGACTAATTTGGAAACCTTTTTTAATTGTTCTCGCTCCTTCTTGCGCTTTTTGGCCTCACTAGACGACAGTCATGCACCCATTAGTTTGATTTGTTGATAATCATCTCCCCAGTCGGGGTTCTAACCGCCATACTGAAATTATGCATGGCATCAGCAACCAGACATCTTTCCCCTGGACATTCCGTGCCAAGATAAACATCTTGGGTTAGTAAACCAGCTTTCACATGTCTGATATACTGACACTCTGACGATTCATATGGGACTATCTGTGGATGCACCTGCGACTATTCAATCCTAGGCCTTTAGGCCTATTGTACTCTGACTCCATCCCGGCTCTGGCAGTATATGTATTTTTATTTTATTGGCGCACTGGCAACGCGCGGCTTCAATTTCCACATGCTAACCAGCAGACAGTCATGCACCCATTGGTTTAATTTATTGATCACCATCTCTCCGGTCGGGGATCGAACGGCCATACTGCAACTCTGCATGGCATCTCTCTCTCTCTCTCTCTCTCTCTCTCTCTCTCTCTCTCTCTCTCTCTCTCTCTCTCTCTCTCTCTCTCTCCTCTCTTATCTCTCACTCTCTATCTCCCTCCCTCCCTTCCTTCCTCCCTCCCCACCCCTCTCCCTCTCCCTCTCCCTCTCTCTCTCTCTCTCTCTCTCTCTCTCTCTCTCTCTCTCTCTCTCTCTCTCTCTTAAAACAATATATTTGCCACCGCCTCAGGTCCCCTGATGGTCTGAGCCCCCAGTCTAAGGGGCTAAGGGACCTATTTCTACAGCATTGACTCTTTCATTGCGATCCAAGTTGTGTATAGGAAATTCCAAGCTTCTAATGCGTTTAGTTCGTGCAGATGATTCCAATCAGTCATTTATAAGTCTTTTCTAATTTCGGTATACATTTCTTTGTTCACCAGTGGTTTTGGCTTACTTGCTTGTTTGTTTGTGTTTAGCTCAGGATGAAGTGATAATTGTAAAACGTCGTGCCCACTTTTGCCTAGTGGACATATATGTGTTATTTGGTGGGCAGTATCTTGGTTGTTTGTTAAAAAATCTAGATCCAAAACATTTGAAGCCTGATTTATTCAGATGTTGCGCTGTATTAGGTACTAGTTGCTGTAGGAAAATGTCCCTGGCTGTGTTAAGAAATCCATCTTCTTCTTTTGAGGAAAGTCCAGTACTTTGCTTAATAGATGGAAAGCTGAAATTCCCTGCAATAAGAATGTGATCAGCATACGCAGATTCAACAGTGTTTAGCAGATTTAACAGATTATTATTGTTTTGGATGTCTGAGTTAGGGTTTCTGTAGATGTAACCAACAAGAATTTTTTGCTTTTGTTGTGAAATCCATGTACGCCATACTGGTTCGATAAACACGTGATCATTTAGTATGTCACGTTCTGAGCATTTAATGATTCATGGGTAGAGTTGACAACTCCTCCTGATAGATGGCTATTCAGCGAGAGGTTGTACTCATCAATCTGTAATTCACTGATAGATGACTATTCAGGGAGGCGTTGTACTCATCAATCTGTAGTTCACTGATAGATGGCTATTCAGGGAGACGTTGTACTCATCAATCTGTAGTTCACCGACAGATGACTATTCAGGGAGACGTTGTACTCATCAATCTGTAGTTCACTAATGTCTATGTTTATGGTTGTGTTTTTCGGTAAGACTTCCTTAATTTGTATGATGGCAAGACGAATCTTGTGTATAGGTGTTTCAAGCTCACATTTTAAAATTAATGCAGGTAAGCAGCAACGTCGTCCAGTCAAATTAGTTTCAAAATATTCAACAGCGTGTTTGCTAACTAATAAAGACATACAATTCACACGACTTGGCCTATTCATGACGTAATTGATTATGACAGCAACCTACTTCTGAGGCAGCAACAGCACCCAGTCAAATGTTTCAGAATATTCCACAGAATTATTATTATTATTATTATTATTATTATTATTATTATTTATTATTTATTATTATTATTATTATTATTATTATTATTATTTTTATTATTATTATTATACAAGTAAATGCCGAGAGCTGTGCCATTGGACAGAAACAGCTAGAACAACAAGTATACAAGTAGCAATTAAGATTTGTGGATAGATATCAGTCTAGCTCAATTTATTGATTTATGACCAGGGGCGCATTAAGAGTGATGTGGTCCTGGGCCAAACTAATCCGAAGTGGCCTACTCTTATGCTACGTATGAGATTTTGAAGTCAAAATTGACCAGTGTGCTCAATAAAGAAAGTATATTGCAGAACAATTCATTCAATCTCATTATGTTAGCTTGCAAGGACACCATGCGATATTTTTCGTTGTGCTATACTTTATCAACAAATAAAGAGCCCATAAAATAATTTATGAGCGAACACTCTGGTTATAATATAATATATCAGCGAATACTCTGGTCATTGCATAAATCTGCTAAGCGTGCTACGAGGTAGCAGGATTAGGTACACTGAAGTCAAGAATGAACCTGAGGAAGCTAAGGATTTTGGCTGAGGACAAGACACCATGGACAAAAGCGAAGAAGGACTGATTGCAGTTGTAGGATATTTCTACTACTACAGCCGCAGAATACAGTAATCATACATACTCTGGTCATAATATAATGTATCAACAAATAATGTCGGCATAGTATAATGTATCAGCGAATACTCTGGTCATAATATAATCTCTCTCTCTCTCTCTCTCTCTCTCTCTCTCTCTCTCTCTCTCTCTCTCTCTCTCTTTCTCTCTTTCTCTCTCTCTCTCTCTCCTTCTCTCTCTTCACATCTCAACTTTAGGAATTATTCACTGATTTATTGAACAGGTTTGCATCGCTGACTTTGATGAAGCAGTAGGGGAGAAGGCAGTGGCTGATTTAAGCAACGAATATGGACAAGATAAAGTAGTGTTTATCAAATGTGACGTCACTTGTCTTGCTGATATGCAAGGTAAGGAATTAAAAGAGGATAGCTATTAACATCTTGTGTGAGGCTTTCAGTTTATTATTGAATATTAATCAATATAATTTTCTGAATGATGTCTAAATATTAATTGTATGTACTATGATACGTGCCGAGTTCATTTTAAAACATCACATAAACAACATAACGAAAGTGGTAGTTAGAAGAAAAAAGGCTTTGAGAAGCATGTCCTTTGCAAATGCTGGGATTTTGGAGGCCACATCAACTCTTATCATTCGAACAATGAAAGGCTTCACATAGGCCTGTTTAACGATCTCATCTCTATTAATGGTCCGGACACAACTTTTGATGATGCTAACATTCAGACATGACTTCGTCGGATCTTCTGAAACAATTAGAGGACGACCAGGTTGGCTCAAATTTGTATCTTGAATAGCATCTAGTTCCCTTAATATTTACAATAACGTTTAGCAAGTGTGTGCAGCAGCGTCCTCTACAGGACTTTAGGGATTGGCCAACAGAACAGTAAATGCCAGACATGTCTGATATGCTGACACACTGACGATTCATATGGGACTATCTGTGGATGCACCTGCCACGATTCAATCCTTGGCATTTAAGCCTATTGTACTCTGACTCCATCACGGCTCTGGCAGTATATGTATTTTATTTTATTGACGCACTGGCAACGTGCGGCTTCAATTTCCACGTGCTATCCAGACGACAGTCATGCACCCATTAGTTTAATTTGTTGATCACCATCTCCCGGTCGGGGGATCAAACCGCTATACTGCAACTCCGCATAGCATCAGCAACCAGATATCTTTCCACTGGACAACCGTGCCAAGAAAAGTCTCAGGTTAGCAGACCAGCTTTCACATATCTGATATGCTGACACACTGACGATTCATATGGGATTATCTGTGGATGCACCTGCCCCGATTCAATCCTTGGCATTTAAGCCTATTGTACTCTGACTCTATCACGGGTCTGGCAGTATATGTATTTTATTTTATTGACGCACTGGCAACGTGCGGCTTCAATTTCCATGTGCTAACCAGCCGACAGTCACGCACCCATTAGTTTAATTTGTTGATCACCATCTCCCGGTCGGGGGATCGAACCGCCATACTGCAACTCCGTATAGCATCAGCAACCAGACATCTGTCCACTGGACCACCGTGCCAAGAAAAGTCTCATGTTAGCAGACCAGCTTTCACATGTCTAATATGCTGACACACTGACGATTCATATGGGACTATCTGTGGATGCACCTGCCCCGATTCAATCCTTGGCATTTGAGCCTATTGTACTCTGACTCCATCACGGCTCTGGCAGTATATGTATTTTATTTTATTGACGCACTGGCAACGTGCGGCTTCAATTTCCATGTGCTAACCAGCCGACAGTCATGCAGCCATTAGTTTAATTTGTTGATCACCATCTCCCGGTTGGGGGATCGAACCGCCATACTGCAACTCCGCATAGCATCAGCAACCAGACATCTTTCCACTGGACCACCGTGCCAAGAAAAGTCTCAGGTTAGCAGACCAGCTTTCACATGTCTGATATGCTGACACACTGACGATTCATATGCGACTATCTGTGGATGCACCTGTCACGATTCAATCCTTGGCATTTAAGCCTATTGTACTCTGACTCCATCACGGCTCTGGCAGTATATGTATTTTATTTTATTGACGCACTGGCAACGTGCGGCTTCAATTTCCATGTGCTAACCAGACGACAGTCACGCACCCATTAGTTTAATTTGTTGATCACCATCTCCCGGTCGGGGGATCGAACCGCCATACTGCAACTCTGCATAGCATCAGCAACCATACATCTTTCCACTGGACTACCGTGCCAAGAAAAGTCTCAGGTTAGCAGACCAGCTTTCACATGTCTGATATGCTGACACACTGACGATTCATATGGGACTATCGGTGGATGCACCTGCCATGATTCAATCCCTGGCATTTAAGCCTATTGTACTCTGACTCCATCACGGGTCTGGCAGTATATGTATTTTATTTTATTGACGCACTGGCAATGTGTGGCTTCAATTTCCATGTGCTAACCAGCCGACAGTCACGCACCCATTAGTTTAATTTGTTGATCACCATCTCCCGGTCGGGGGATGAACCGCCATACTGCAACTCCGCATAGCATCAGCAACCAGACATCTGTCCACTGGACCACCATGCCAAGAGAAGTCTCATGTTAGCAGACCAGCTTTCACATGTCTGATATGCTGACACACTGACGATTCATATGGGACTATCTGTGGATGCACCTGCCATGATTCAATCCTTGGCATTTAAGCCTATTGTACTCTGACACCATCACGGCTCTGGCAGTATATGTATTTTATTTTATTGACGCACTGGCAATGTGCGGCTTCAATTTCCATGTGCTAACCAGCCGACAGTCAAGCACCCATCAGTTTAATTTGTTGATCACCATCTCCCGGTCGGGGGATCGAACCGCCATACTGCAACTCGGCATAGCATCAGCAACCAGACATCTTTCCACTGGACCACCGTGCCAAGAAAATTCTGAGGTTAGCAGACCAGCTTTCACATGTCTGATATGCTGACACACTGACGATTCATATGGGACTATCTGTGGATGCACCTGCCCCGATTCAATCCTTGGCATTTAAGCCAATTGTACTCTGACTCCATCACGGCTCTGGCAGTATATGTATTTTATTTTATTGAAGCACTGGCAACGTGCGGCTTCAATTTCCATGTGCTAACCAGCCGACAGTCATGCACCCATTAGTTTAATTTGTTGATCTCCATCTCCCGGTCGGGGGATCAAACCGCCATACTGCAACTCCGCATAGCATCAGCAACCAGACATCTTTCCACTGGACTACCGTGCCAAGAAAAGTCTCAGGTTAGCAGACCAGCTTTCACATGTCTGATATGCTGACACACTGACGATTCATATGGGACTATCTGTGGATGCACCTGCCATGATTCAATCCTTGGCATTTAAGCCTATTGTACTCTGACTCCATCACGGCTCTGGCAGTATATGTATTTTATTTTATTGACGCACTGGCAACGTGCAGCTTCAATTTCCATGTGCTAACCAGCCGACAGTCATGCAGCCATTAGTTTAATTTGTTGATCACCATCTCCCGGTTGGGGGATCGAACCGCCATACTGCAACTCCGCATAGCATCAGCAACCAGACATCTTTCCACTGGACCACCGTGCCAAGAAAAGTCTCAGGTTAGCAGACCAGCTTTCACATGTCTGATATGCTGACACACTGACGATTCATATGCGACTATCTGTGGATGCACCTGTCACGATTCAATCCTTGGCATTTAAGCCTATTGTACTCTGACTCCATCACGGCTCTGGCAGTATATGTATTTTATTTTATTGACGCACTGGCAACGTGCGGCTTCAATTTCCATGTGCTAACCAGACGACAGTCACGCACCCATTAGTTTAATTTGTTGATCACCATCTCCCGGTCGGGGGATCGAACCGCCATACTGCAACTCTGCATAGCATCAGCAACCATACATCTTTCCACTGGACTACCGTGCCAAGAAAAGTCTCAGGTTAGCAGACCAGCTTTCACATGTCTGATATGCTGACACACTGACGATTCATATGGGACTATCGGTGGATGCACCTGCCATGATTCAATCCCTGGCATTTAAGCCTATTGTACTCTGACTCCATCACGGGTCTGGCAGTATATGTATTTTATTTTATTGACGCACTGGCAATGTGTGGCTTCAATTTCCATGTGCTAACCAGCCGACAGTCACGCACCCATTAGTTTAATTTGTTGATCACCATCTCCCGGTCGGGGGATGAACCGCCATACTGCAACTCCGCATAGCATCAGCAACCAGACATCTGTCCACTGGACCACCATGCCAAGAGAAGTCTCATGTTAGCAGACCAGCTTTCACATGTCTGATATGCTGACACACTGACGATTCATATGGGACTATCTGTGGATGCACCTGCCATGATTCAATCCTTGGCATTTAAGCCTATTGTACTCTGACACCATCACGGCTCTGGCAGTATATGTATTTTATTTTATTGACGCACTGGCAATGTGCGGCTTCAATTTCCATGTGCTAACCAGCCGACAGTCAAGCACCCATCAGTTTAATTTGTTGATCACCATCTCCCGGTCGGGGGATCGAACCGCCATACTGCAACTCGGCATAGCATCAGCAACCAGACATCTTTCCACTGGACCACCGTGCCAAGAAAATTCTGAGGTTAGCAGACCAGCTTTCACATGTCTGATATGCTGACACACTGACGATTCATATGGGACTATCTGTGGATGCACCTGCCCCGATTCAATCCTTGGCATTTAAGCCAATTGTACTCTGACTCCATCACGGCTCTGGCAGTATATGTATTTTATTTTATTGAAGCACTGGCAACGTGCGGCTTCAATTTCCATGTGCTAACCAGCCGACAGTCATGCACCCATTAGTTTAATTTGTTGATCTCCATCTCCCGGTCGGGGGATCAAACCGCCATACTGCAACTCCGCATAGCATCAGCAACCAGACATCTTTCCACTGGACTACCGTGCCAAGAAAAGTCTCAGGTTAGCAGACCAGCTTTCACATGTCTGATATGCTGACACACTGACGATTCATATGGGACTATCTGTGGATGCACCTGCCATGATTCAATCCTTGGCATTTAAGCCTATTGTACTCTGACTCCATCACGGCTCTGGCAATATATGTATTTTATTTTATTGACGCACTGGCAACGTGCGGCTTCAATTTCCATGTGCTAACCAGCCGACAGTCACGCACCCATTAGTTTAATTTGTTGATCACCATCTCCCGGTCGGGGGATCGAACCGCCATACTGCAACTCGCATACCATCAGCAACCAGACATCTGTCCACTGGACCACCGTGCCAAGAAAAGTCTCATGTTAGCAGACCAGCTTTTACATGTCTAATATGCTGACACACTGACGATTCATATGGGACTATCTGTGGATGCACCTGCCACGATTCAATCCTTGGCATTTAAGCCTATTGTACTCTGACTCCATCACGGCTCTGGCAGTATATGTATTTTATTTTATTGACGCACTGGCAACATGCGGCTTCAATTTCCATGTGCTAACCAGCCGACAGTCATGCAGCCATTAGTTTAATTTGTTGATCACCATCTCCCGGTCGGGGGATCGAACCGCCATACTGCAACTCCACATAGCTTCAGCAACCAGACATCTTTCCACTGGACCACCGTGCCAAGAAAAGTCTCAGGTTAGCAGACCAGCTTTCACATGTCTGATATGCTGACACACTGACGATTCATATGGGACTATCTGTGGATGTACCTGCCACGATTCAATCCTTGGCATTTAAGCCTATTGTACTCTGACTCCATCACGGCTCTGGCAGTATATGTATTTTATTTTATTGACGCACTGGGAACGTGCGGCTTCAATTTCCATGTGCTAACCAGCCGACAGTCATGCCCCCATTAGTTTAATTTGTTGATCTCCATCTCCCGGTCGGGGGATCGAACCGCCATACTGCAACTCCGCATAGCATCAGCAACCAGACATCTTTCCACTGGACCACCATGCCAAGAAAAGTCTCAGGTTAGCAGACCAGCTTTCACATGTCTGATATGCTGACACACTGACGATTCATATGGGACTATCTGTGGATGCACCTGCCATGATTCAATCCTTGGCATTTAAGCCTATTGTACTCTGACTCCATCACGGCTCTGGCAATATATGTATTTTATTTTATTGACGCACTGGCAACGTGCGGCTTCAATTTCCATGTGCTAACCAGCCAACAGTCACGCACCCATTAGTTTAATTTGTTGATCACCATCTCCCGGTCGGGGGATCGAACTGCCATACTGCAACTCCGCATACCATCAGCAACCAGACATCTGTCCACTGGACCACCGTGCCAAGAAAAGTCTCATGTTAGCAGACCAGCTTTCACATGTCTAATATGCTGACACACTGGCGATTCATATGGGACTATCTGTGGATGCACCTGCCACGATTCAATCCTTGGCATTTAAGCCTATTGTACTCTGACTCCATCACGGCTCTGGCAGTATATGTATTTTATTTTATTGACGCACTGGCAACATGCGGCTTCAATTTCCATGTGCTAACCAGCCGACAGTCATGCAGCCATTAGTTTAATTTGTTGATCACCATCTCCCGGTCGGGGGATCGAACCGCCATACTGCAACTCGGCATAGCTTCAGCAACCAGACATCTTTCCATTGGACGACCGTGCCAAGAAAAGTCTCAGGTTAGCAGACCAGCTTTCACATATCTGATATGCTGACACACTGACGATTCATATGGGATTATCTGTGGATGCACCTGCCCCGATTCAATCCTTGGCATTTAAGCCTATTGTACTCTGACTCTATCACGGGTCTGGCAGTATATGTATTTTATTTTATTGACGCACTGGCAACGTGCGGCTTCAATTTCCATGTGCTAACCAGCCGACAGTCACGCACCCATTAGTTTAATTTGTTGATCACCATCTCCCGGTCGGGGGATCGAACCGCCATACTGCAACTCCGTATAGCATCAGCAACCAGACATCTGTCCACTGGACCACCGTGCCAAGAAAAGTCTCATGTTAGCAGACCAGCTTTCACATGTCTAATATGCTGACACACTGACGATTCATATGGGACTATCTGTGGATGCACCTGCCCCGATTCAATCCTTGGCATTTGAGCCTATTGTACTCTGACTCCATCACGGCTCTGGCAGTATATGTATTTTATTTTATTGACGCACTGGCAACGTGCGGCTTCAATTTCCATGTGCTAACCAGCCGACAGTCATGCAGCCATTAGTTTAATTTGTTGATCACCATCTCCCGGTTGGGGGATCGAACCGCCATACTGCAACTCCGCATAGCATCAGCAACCAGACATCTTTCCACTGGACCACCGTGCCAAGAAAAGTCTCAGGTTAGCAGACCAGCTTTCACATGTCTGATATGCTGACACACTGACGATTCATATGCGACTATCTGTGGATGCACCTGTCACGATTCAATCCTTGGCATTTAAGCCTATTGTACTCTGACTCCATCACGGCTCTGGCAGTATATGTATTTTATTTTATTGACGCACTGGCAACGTGCGGCTTCAATTTCCATGTGCTAACCAGACGACAGTCACGCACCCATTAGTTTAATTTGTTGATCACCATCTCCCGGTCGGGGGATCGAACCGCCATACTGCAACTCTGCATAGCATCAGCAACCATACATCTTTCCACTGGACTACCGTGCCAAGAAAAGTCTCAGGTTAGCAGACCAGCTTTCACATGTCTGATATGCTGACACACTGACGATTCATATGGGACTATCGGTGGATGCACCTGCCATGATTCAATCCCTGGCATTTAAGCCTATTGTACTCTGACTCCATCACGGGTCTGGCAGTATATGTATTTTATTTTATTGACGCACTGGCAATGTGTGGCTTCAATTTCCATGTGCTAACCAGCCGACAGTCACGCACCTATTAGTTTAATTTGTTGATCACCATCTCCCGGTCGGGGGATGAACCGCCATACTGCAACTCCGCATAGCATCAGCAACCAGACATCTGTCCACTGGACCACCATGCCAAGAGAAGTCTCATGTTAGCAGACCAGCTTTCACATGTCTGATATGCTGACACACTGACGATTCATATGGGACTATCTGTGGATGCACCTGCCATGATTCAATCCTTGGCATTTAAGCCTATTGTACTCTGACACCATCACGGCTCTGGCAGTATATGTATTTTATTTTATTGACGCACTGGCAATGTGCGGCTTCAATTTCCATGTGCTAACCAGCCGACAGTCAAGCACCCATCAGTTTAATTTGTTGATCACCATCTCCCGGTCGGGGGATCGAACCGCCATACTGCAACTCGGCATAGCATCAGCAACCAGACATCTTTCCGCTGGACCACCGTGCCAAGAAAATTCTGAGGTTAGCAGACCAGCTTTCACATGTCTGATATGCTGACACACTGACGATTCATATGGGACTATCTGTGGATGCACCTGCCCCGATTCAATCCTTGGCATTTAAGCCAATTGTACTCTGACTCCATCACGGCTCTGGCAGTATATGTATTTTATTTTATTGAAGCACTGGCAACGTGCGGCTTCAATTTCCATGTGCTAACCAGCCGACAGTCATGCACCCATTAGTTTAATTTGTTGATCTCCATCTCCCGGTCGGGGGATCAAACCGCCATACTGCAACTCCGCATAGCATCAGCAACCAGACATCTTTCCACTGGACTACCGTGCCAAGAAAAGTCTCAGGTTAGCAGACCAGCTTTCACATGTCTGATATGCTGACACACTGACGATTCATATGGGACTATCTGTGGATGCACCTGCCATGATTCAATCCTTGGCATTTAAGCCTATTGTACTCTGACTCCATCACGGCTCTGGCAATATATGTATTTTATTTTATTGACACACTGGCAACGTGCGGCTTCAATTTCCATGTGCTAACCAGCCGACAGTCACGCACCCATTAGTTTAATTTGTTGATCACCATCTCCCGGTCGGGGGATCGAACCGCCATACTGCAACTCGCATACCATCAGCAACCAGACATCTGTCCACTGGACCACCGTGCCAAGAAAAGTCTCATGTTAGCAGACCAGCTTTCACATGTCTAATATGCTGACACACTGACGATTCATATGGGACTATCTGTGGATGCACCTGCCACGATTCAATCCTTGGCATTTAAGCCTATTGTACTCTGACTCCATCACGGCTCTGGCAGTATATGTATTTTATTTTATTGACGCACTGGCAACATGCGGCTTCAATTTCCATGTGCTAACCAGCCGACAGTCATGCAGCCATTAGTTTAATTTGTTGATCACCATCTCCCGGTCGGGGGATCGAACCGCCATACTGCAACTCCGCATAGCTTCAGCAACCAGACATCTTTCCACTGGACCACCGTGCCAAGAAAAGTCTCAGGTTAGCAGACCAGCTTTCACATGTCTGATATGCTGACACACTGACGATTCATATGGGACTATCTGTGGATGTACCTGCCACGATTCAATCCTTGGCATTTAAGCCTATTGTACTCTGACTCCATCACGGCTCTGGCAGTATATGTATTTTATTTTATTGACGCACTGGGAACGTGCGGCTTCAATTTCCATGTGCTAACCAGCCGACAGTCATGCCCCCATTAGTTTAATTTGTTGATCTCCATCTCCCGGTCGGGGGATCGAACCGCCATACTGCAACTCCGCATAGCATCAGCAACCAGACATCTTTCCACTGGACCACCATGCCAAGATAAGTCTCAGGTTAGCAGACCAGCTTTCACATGTCTGATATGCTGACACACTGACGATTCATATGGGACTATCTGTGGATGCACCTGCCATGATTCAATCCTTGGCATTTAAGCCTATTGTACTCTGACTCCATCACGGCTCTGGCAATATATGTATTTTATTTTATTGACGCACTGGCAACGTGCGGCTTCAATTTCCATGTGCTAACCAGCCGACAGTCACGCACCCATTAGTTTAATTTGTTGATCACCATCTCCCGGTCGGGGGATCGAACCGCCATACTGCAACTCCGCATACCATCAGCAACCAGACATCTGTCCACTGGACCACCGTGCCAAGAAAAGTCTCATGTTAGCAGACCAGCTTTCACATGTCTAATATGCTGACACACTAGCGATTCATATGGGACTATCTGTGGATGCACCTGCCACGATTCAATCCTTGGCATTTAAGCCTATTGTACTCTGACTCCATCACGGCTCTGGCAGTATATGTATTTTATTTTATTGACGCACTGGCAACATGCGGCTTCAATTTCCATGTGCTAACCAGCCGACAGTCATGCAGCCATTAGTTTAATTTGTTGATCACCATCTCCCGGTCGGGGGATCGAACCGCCATACTGCAACTCCGCATAGCTTCAGCAACCAGACATCTTTCCATTGAACGACCATGCCAAGAAAAGTCTCATGTTAGCAGACCAGCTTTCACATATCTGATATGCTGACACACTGACGATTCATATGGGACTATCTGTGGATGCGCCTGCCCCGATTCAATCCTTGGCATTTAAGCCTATTGTACTCTGACTCCATCACGGCTCTGGCAGTATATTTATTTTATTTTATTGAAGCACTGGCAATGTGCGGCTTCAATTTCCATGTGCTAACCAGCCGACAGTCATGCACCCATTAGTTTAATTTGTTGATCACCATCTCCCGGTCGGGGGATCGAACCGCCATACTGCAACTCCGCATAGCATCAGCAACCAGACATCTTTCCACTGGACCACCGTGCGAAGAAAAGTCTCAGGTTAGCAGACCAGCTTTCACATGTCTGTTTTGCTGACACACTGACGATTCATATGGGACTATCTGTGGATGCACCTGCCACGATTCAATCCTTGGCATTTACGCCTATTGTACTCTGCCTCCATCACGGCTCTAGCAGCATATGTATTTTATTTTATTGACGCACTGGCAACGTGCGGCTTCAATTTCCATGTGCTAACCAGCCGACAGTCATGCACCCATTAGTTTAATTTGTTGATCACCATCTCCTGGTCGGGGGATCAAACCGCCATACTGCAACTCCGCATAGCATCAGCAACCAGACATCTTTCCACTGGACCACCGTACCAAGAAAAGTCTCAGGTTAGCAGACCAGCTTTCATATATCTGATATGCTGACACACTGACGATTCATATGGGACTATCTGTGGATGCACCTGCCCCGATTCAATCCTTGGCATTTAAGCCTAGTGTACTCTGACTCCCTCACGGGTCTGGCAGTATATGTATTTTATTTTATTGACGCACTGGCAATGTGTGGCTTCAATTTCCATGTGCTAACCAGCCGACAGTCACGCACCCATTAGTTTAATTTGTTGATCACCATCTCCCGGTCGGGGGATGAACCGCCATACTGCAACTCCGCATAGCATCAGCAACCAGACATCTGTCCACTGGACCACCATGCCAAGAGAAGTCTCATGTTAGCAGACCAGCTTTCACATGTCTGATATGCTGACACACTGACGATTCATATGGGACTATCTGTGGATGCACCTGCCCCGATTCAATCCTTGGCATTTAAGCCTATTGTACTCTGACTCCATCACGGCTCTGGCAGTATATGTATTTTATTTTATTGAAGCACTGGCAACGTGCGGCTTCAATTTCCATGTGCTAACCAGCCGACAGTCATGCACCCATTAGTTTAATTTGTTGATCTCCATCTCCCGGTCGGGGGATCGAACCGCCATACTGCAACTCCGCATAGCATCAGCAACCAGACATCTTTCCACTGGACTACCGTGCCAAGAAAAGTCTCAGGTTAGCAGACCAGCTTTCACATGTCTGATATGCTGACACACTGACGATTCATATGGGACTATCTGTGGATGCACCTGCCACGATTCAATCCTTGGCATTTATGCCTATTGTACTCTGACTCTATCACGGCTCTGGCAGTATATGTATTTTATTTTATTGACGCACTGGCAACGTGCGGCTTCAATTTCCATGTGCTAACCAGCCGACAGTCACGCACCCATTAGTTTAATTTGTTGATCACCATCTCCTGGTCGGGGGATCAAACCGCCATACTGCAACTCGGCATAGCATCAGCAACCAGACATCTTTCCACTGGACCACCGTGCCAAGAAAAGTCTCAGGTTAGCAGACCAGCTTTCACATGTCTGATATGCTGACACACTGACGATTCATATGGGACCATCTGTGGATGCACCTGCCACGATTAAATCCTTGGCATTTAAGCCTATTGTACTCTGACTCCATCACGGGTCTGGCAGTATATGTATTTTATTTTATTGACGCACTGGCAACGTGCGGCTTCAATTTCCATGTGCTAACCAGCCGACAGGCATGCACCCATTAGTTTAATTTGTTGATCACCATCTCCCGGTCGGGGGATCGAACCGCCATACTGCAACTCCGCATAGCATCAGCAACCAGACATCTTTCAACTGGACCACCGTGCCAAGAAAAGTCTCAGGTTAGCAGACCAGCTTTCACATGCCTGATATGCTGACTCACTGACGATTCATATGGGACTATCTGTGGATGCACCTGCCACGATTAAATCCTTGGCATTTAAGCCTATTGTACTCTGACTCCATCACGGCTCTGGCAGTATATGTATTTTATTTTATTGACGCACTGGCAACGTGCGGCTTCAATTTCCATGTGCTAACCAGCTGACAGTCACGCACCCATTAGTTTAATTTGTTGATCACCATCTCCCGGTCGGGGGATCGAACCGCCATACTGCAACTCCGCAGAGCATCAGCAACCAGACATCTTTCCACTGGACCACCATGCCAAGAAAAGTCTCAGCTTAGCAGACCAGCTTTCACATGTCTGATATGCTGACACACTGACGATTCATATGGCAATATCTGTGGATGCACCTGCCACGATTCAATCCTTGGCATTTAAGCATATTGTACTCTGACTCCATAACGGCTCTTGCAGTATGTGTATTTTATTTTATTGACGCACTGGCAACGTGCGGCTTCAATTTCCACGTGCTAACCAGCCGACAGTCATGCACCCATTAGTTTAATTTGTTGATCACCATCTCCCGGTCGGGGGATCGAACCGCCATACTGCAACTCCGCATAGCATCAGCAACCAGACATCTTTCCACTGGACCACCGTGCCAAGAAAAGTCTCAGGTTAGCAGACCAGCTTTCACATGTCTGATATGCTGACACACTGACGATTCATATGGGACTATCTGTGGAGGCACCTGCCATGATTCAATCCTTGGCATTTAAGCCCATTGTACTCTGACTCCATCACGGCTCTGTCCATATATGTATTTTATTTTATTGACGCACTGGCAACGTGTGGCTTCAATTTCCATGTGCTAACCAGCCGACAGTCACGCACCCATTAGTTTAATTTGTTGATCACCATCTCCCGGTCGGGGGATCGAACCGCCATACTGAAACTCCGCATAGCATCAGCAACCAGACATCTTTCAACTGGACCACCGTGCCAAGAAAAGTCTCAGGTTAGCAGACCAGCTTTCACATGTCTGATATGCTGACACACTGACGATTCATATGGGACTATCTGTGGATGCACCTGCCACGATTAAATCCTTGGCATTTAAGCCTATTGTACTCTGACTCCATCACGGCTCTGGCAGTATATGTATTTTATTTTATTGACGCACTGGCAACGTGCGGCTTCAATTTCCATGTGCTAACCAGCTGACAGTCACGCACCCATTAGTTTAATTTGTTGATCACCATCTCCCGGTCAGGGGATCGAACCGCCATACTGCAACTCCGCATAGCATCAGCAACCAGACATCTTTCCACTGGACCACCATGCCAAGAAAAGTCTCAGCTTAGCAGACCAGCTTTCACATGTCTGATATGCTGACACACTGACGATTCATATGGCAATATCTGTGGATGCACCTGCCACGATTCAATCCTTGGCATTTAAGCCTATTGTACTCTGACTCCATCACGGCTCTGGCAGTATATGTATTTTATTTGATTGACCCACTGGCAACGTGCGGCTTCAATTTCCATGTGCTAACCAGCCGACAGTCACGCACGCATTAGTTTAATTTGTTGATCTCCATCTCCCGGTCGGGGGATCGAACCGCCATACTGCAACTCCGCATAGCATCAGTAACCAGACATCTTTCCACTGGACCACCATGCCAAGAAAAGTCTCAGCTTAGCAGACCAGCTTTCACATGTCTGATATGCTGACACACTGACGATTCATATGGGACTATCTGTGGAGGCACCTGCCATGATTCAATCCTTGGCATTTAAGCCTATTGTACTCTGACTCCATCACGGCTCTGTCAGTATATGTATTTTATTTTATTGACCCACTGGCAACGTGTGGCTTCAATTTCCATGTGCTAACCAGCCGACAGTCACGCACCCATTAGTTTAACTTGTTGATCACCATCTCCCGGTCGGGGGATCGAACCGCCATACTGCAACTCCGCATAGCATCAGCAACCAGACATCTTTCAACTGGACCACCGTGCCAAGAAAAGTCTCAGGTTAGCAGACCAGCTTTCACATGTCTGATATGCTGACACACTGACGATTCATATGGGACTATCTGTGGATGCACCTGCCACGATTAAATCCTTGGCATTTAAGCCTATTGTACTCTGACTCCATCACGGCTCTGGCAGTATATGTATTTTATTTTATTGACGCACTGGCAACGTGCGGCTTCAATTTCCATGTGCTAACCCGCCGACAGTCATGCACCCATTAGTTTAATTTGTTGATCACCATCTCCCGGTCGGGGGGATCGAACCGCCATACTGCAACTCCGCATAGCATCAGCAACCAGACATCTTTCCACTGGACCACCGTGCCAAGAAAAGGTTCCATCTGTGGATGCACCTGCCACGATTGAATCCTTGGCATTTAAGCCTATTGTACTCTGACTCCATCACGCTCTGGCAGTATATGTATTTTATTTTATTGACGCACTGGCAATGTGCGGTTTCAATTACAATGTGCTAACCAGCCGACAGTCACGCACCCATTAGTTTAATTTGTTGATCACCATCTCCTGGTCGGGGGGATCGAACCGCCATACTGCAACTCCGCATAGCATCAGCAACCAGACATCTTTCCACTGGACCACCATGCCAAGAAAAGTTTCAGGTTAGCAGACCAGCTTTCACATGTCTGATATGCTGACACACTGATGATTCATATGGGACCATCTGTGGATGCACCTGCCACGATTCAATCCTTGGCATGTAAGCCTATTGTACTCTGACTCCATCACTGCTCTTGCAGTATGTGTATTTTATTTTATTGATGCACTGGAAACGTGCGGCTTCAATTTCCATGTGCTAACCCGCCGACAGTCAGGCACCCATTAGTTTAATTTGTTGATCACCATCTCCCAGTCGGGGGATCGAACCGCCATACTGCAACTCCGCATAGCATCAGCAACCAGACATCTTTCCACTGGACCACCGTGTCAAGCAAAGTTTCAGGTTAGCAGACCAGCTTTCACATGTCTGATATGCTGACACACTGACGATTCATATGGGACTATCTGTGGATGCACCTGCCACGATTCACTCCTTGGCATTTAAGCCTATTGTACTCTGACTCCATCACGCTCTGGCAGTATATGTATTTTATTTTATTGACGCACTGGCAATGTGCGGTTTCAATTACCATGTGCTAACCAGCCGACAGTCACGCACCCATTAGTTTAATTTGTTGATCACCATCTCCCGGTCGGGGGATCGAACCGCCATACCGCAACTCCGCATAGCATCAGCAACCAGACTTCTTTCCACTGGACCACCGGGCCAAGAAAAGTCTCAGGTTAGCAGACCAGCTTTCACATGTCTGATATGCTGACACACTGACGATTCATATGGCACTATCTGTGGATGCACCTGCCACGATTCAATCCTTGGCATTTAAGCCTATTGTACTCTGACTCCATCACGGCTCTGGCAGTATGTGTTTTTTATTTTATTGACCCACTGGCAACGTGCGGCTTCAATTTCCATGTGCTAATCAGCCGACAGTCATGCACCCATTAGTTTAATTTGTTGATCACCATCTCCTCGTCGGGGGGATCGAACCGCCATACTGCAACTCCGCATAGCATCACAACCAGACATCTTTCCACTGGACCACCATGCCAAGAAAAGTTTCAGGTTAGCAGACCAGCTTTCACATGTCTGATATGCTGACACACTGATGATTCATATGGAACCATCTGTGGATGCACCTGCCACGATTCAATCCTTGGCATTTAAGCCTATTGTACTCTGACTCCATCACGGCTCTGGCAGTATATGTATTTTATTTTTTTATTGACGCACTGGCAATGTGCGGTTTCAATTTCCATGTGCTAACCAGCCGACAGTCACGCACCCATTAGTTTAATTTGTTGATCACCATCTCCCGGTCGGGGGATCGAACCGCCATACTGCAACTCCGCATAGCATCAGCAACCAGACATCTTTCCACTGGACCACCGTGCCAAGAAAAGTCTCAGGTTAGCAGACCAGCTTTCACATGTCTGATATGCTGACACACTGACGATTCATATGGCACTATCTGTGGACGCACCTGCCACGATTCAATCCTTGGCATTTAAGCCTATTGTACTCTGACTCCATCACACTCTGGCAGTATGTGTATTTTATTTTATTGACGCACTGGCAACGTGCAGCTTCAATGTCCATGTGCTAACCAGCCGACAGTCATGCACCCATTAGTTTAATTTGTTGATCACCATCTCCCGGTCGGGGGGATCGAACCGCCATACTGCAACTCCGCATAGCATCAGCAACCAGACATCTTTCCACTGGACCACCGTGCGAAGAAAAGTTTCAGGTTAGCAGACCAGCTTTCACATGTCTGATATGCTGACACACTGATAATTCATATGGGACCATCTGTGGATGCACCTGCCCCGATTCAATCGTTGGCATTTAAGCCTATTGTACTCTGACACCATCACGGCTCTGGCAGTATATGTATTTTATTTTATTGATGCACTGGCAACATGCGGCTTCAATTGCCATGCGCTAACCAGCCGATAGTCAGGCACCCATTAGTTTAATTTGTTGATCACCATCTCCCAGTCGGGGGATCGAACCGCCATACTGCAACTCCGCATAGCATCAGCAACCAGACATTTTCCACTGGACCACCGTGCCAAGAAAAGTCTCAGGTTAGCAGACCAGCTTTCACATGTCTGATATGCTGACACACTGACGATTCATATGAGACTATCTGTGGATGCACCTGCCACGATTCAATCCTTGGCATTTAAGCCTATTGTACTCTGGCTCCATCACGGCTCTGGCAGTATATGTATTTTATTTTATTGACGCACTGGCAACGCGCGGCTTCAATTTCAATGTGTTAAACAGCCGACAGTCATGCACCCATTAGTTTAATTTGTTGATCACCATCTCCTGGTCGGGGGGATCAAACCGCCATACTGCAACTCCGCATAGCATCAGCAAGCAGACATCTTTCCACTGGACCACCGTGCCAAGAAAAGTCTCAGGTTAGAAGACCAGCTTTCACATATCTGATATGCTGACACACTGACGAGACATATGGGACTCTCTGTGGATGCACCTGCCACGATTCAATCCTTGGCATTTAAGCCTATTGTACTCTGACTCCATCACGGCTCTGGCAGTATATGTATTTTATTTGTTTGAAGCACTGGCAACGTGCGGCTTCAATTTCCATGTGCTAACCAGCCGACAGTCACGCACCCATTAGTTTAATTTGTTGATCACCATCTCCCGGTCGGGGGATCGAACCGCCATACTGCAACTCCGCATAGCATCAGCAACCAGACTTCTTTCCACTGGACCACCGTGCCAAGAAAAGTCTCAGGTTAGCAGACCAGCTTTCACATGTCTGATATGCTGACACACTGACGATTCATATGGGACTATCTGTGGAGGCACCTGCCATGATTCAATCCTTGGCATTTAAGCCTATTGTACTCTGACTCCATCACGGCTCTGTTAGTATATGTATTTTATTTTATTGACCCACTGGCAACGTGCGGCTTCAATTTCCATGTGCTAACCAGCCGACAGTCACGCACCCATTAGTTTAACTTGTTGATCACCATCTCCCGGTCGGGGGATCGAACCGCCATACTGCAACTCCGCATAGCATCAGCAACCAGACATCTTTCAACTGGACCACCGTGCCAAGAAAAGTCTCAGGTTAGCAGACCAGCTTTCACATGTCTGATATGCTGACACACTGACGATTCATATGGGACTATCTGTGGATGCACCTGCCACGATTAAATCCTTGGCATTTAAGCCTATTGTACTCTGACTCCATCACGGCTCTGTTAGTATATGTATTTTATTTTATTGACCCACTGGCAACGTGCGGCTTCAATTTCCATGTGCTAACCCGCCGACAATCATGCACCCATTAGTTTAATTTGTTGATCACCATCTCCCGGTCGGGGGGATCGAACCGCCATACTGCAACTCCGCATAGCATCAGCAACCAGACATCTTTCCACTGGACCACCGTGCCAAGAAAAGGTTCCATCTGTGGATGCACCTGCCACGATTGAATCCTTGGCATTTAAGCCTATTGTACTCTGACTCCATCACGCTCTGGCAGTATATGTATTTTATTTTATTGACGCACTGGCAATGTGCGGTTTCAATTACCATGTGCTAACCAGCCGACAGTCACGCACCCATTAGTTTAATTTGTTGATCACCATCTCCCGGTCGGGGGATCGAACCGCCATACCGCAACTCCGCATAGCATCAGCAACCAGACTTCTTTCCACTGGACCACCGTGCCAAGAAAAGTCTCAGGTTAGCAGACCAGCTTTCACATGTCTGATATGCTGACACACTGACGATTCATATGGCACTATCTGTGGATGCACCTGCCACGATTCAATCCTTGGCATTTAAGCCTATTGTACTCTGACTCCATCACGGCTCTGGCAGTATGTGTTTTTTATTTTATTGACCCACTGGCAACGTGCGGCTTCAATTTCCATGCGCTAATCAGCCGACAGTCATGCACCCATTAGTTTAATTTGTTGATCACCATCTCCTGGTCGGGGGGATCGAACCGCCATACTGCAACTCCGCATAGCATCACAACCAGACATCTTTCCAATGGACCACCATGCCAAGAAAAGTTTCAGGTTAGCAGACCAGCTTTCACATGTCTGATATGCTGACACACTGATGATTCATATGGAACCATCTGTGGATGCACCTGCCACGATTCAATCCTTGGCATTTAAGCCTATTGTACTCTGACTCCATCACGGCTCTGGCAGTATATGTATTTTATTTGTTTGAAGCACTGGCAACGTGCGGCTTCAATTTCCATGTGCTAACCAGCCGACAGTCACGCACCCATTAGTTTAATTTGTTGATCACCATCTCCCGGTCGGGGGATCGAACCGCCATACTGCAACTCCGCATAGCATCAGCAACCAGACTTCTTTCCACTGGACCACCGTGCCAAGAAAAGTCTCAGGTTAGCAGACCAGCTTTCACATGTCTGATATGCTGACACACTGACGATTCATATGGGACTATCTGTGGAGGCACCTGCCATGATTCAATCCTTGGCATTTAAGCCTATTGTACTCTGACTCCATCACGGCTCTGTTAGTATATGTATTTTATTTTATTGACCCACTGGCAACGTGCGGCTTCAATTTCCATGTGCTAACCAGCCGACAGTCACGCACCCATTAGTTTAACTTGTTGATCACCATCTCCCGGTCGGGGGATCGAACCGCCATACTGCAACTCCGCATAGCATCAGCAACCAGACATCTTTCAACTGGACCACCGTGCCAAGAAAAGTCTCAGGTTAGCAGACCAGCTTTCACATGTCTGATATGCTGACACACTGACGATTCATATGGGACTATCTGTGGATGCACCTGCCACGATTAAATCCTTGGCATTTAAGCCTATTGTACTCTGACTCCATCACGGCTCTGTTAGTATATGTATTTTATTTTATTGACCCACTGGCAACGTGCGGCTTCAATTTCCATGTGCTAACCCGCCGACAATCATGCACCCATTAGTTTAATTTGTTGATCACCATCTCCCGGTCGGGGGGATCGAACCGCCATACTGCAACTCCGCATAGCATCAGCAACCAGACATCTTTCCACTGGACCACCGTGCCAAGAAAAGTCTCAGGTTAGCAGACCAGCTTTCACATGTCTGATATGCTGACACACTGACGATTCATATGGCACTATCTGTGGACGCACCTGCCACGATTCAATCCTTGGCATTTAAGCCTATTGTACTCTGACTCCATCACACTCTGGCAGTATGTGTATTTTATTTTATTGACGCACTGGCAACGTGCAGCTTCAATGTCCATGTGCTAACCAGCCGACAGTCATGCACCCATTAGTTTAATTTGTTGATCACCATCTCCCGGTCGGGGGGATCGAACCGCCATACTGCAACTCCGCATAGCATCAGCAACCAGACATCTTTCCACTGGACCACCGTGCGAAGAAAAGTTTCAGGTTAGCAGACCAGCTTTCAGATGTCTGATATGCTGACACACTGATAATTCATATGGGACCATCTGTGGATGCACCTGCCCCGATTCAATCGTTGGCATTTAAGCCTATTGTACTCTGACACCATCACGGCTCTGGCAGTATATGTATTTTATTTTATTGACGCACTGGCAACATGCGGCTTCAATTGCCATGCGCTAACCAGCCGATAGTCAGGCACCCATTAGTTTAATTTGTTGATCACCATCTCCCAGTCGGGGGATCGAACCGCCATACTGCAACTCCGCATAGCATCAGCAACCAGACATTTTCCACTGGACCACCGTGCCAAGAAAAGTCTCAGGTTAGCAGACCAGCTTTCACATGTCTGATATGCTGACACACTGACGATTCATATGAGACTATCTGTGGATGCACCTGCCACGATTCAATCCTTGGCATTTAAGCCTATTGTACTCTGGCTCCATCACGGCTCTGGCAGTATATGTATTTTATTTTATTGACGCACTGGCAATGCGCGGCTTCAATTTCAATGTGTTAAACAGCCGACAGTCATGCACCCATTAGTTTAATTTGTTGATCACCATCTCCTGGTCGGGGGGATCAAACCGCCATACTGCAACTCCGCATAGCATCAGCAAGCAGACATCTTTCCACTGGACCACCGTGCCAAGAAAAGTCTCAGGTTAGAAGACCAGCTTTCACATATCTGATATGCTGACACACTGACGAGACATATGGGACTCTCTGTGGATGCACCTGCCACGATTCAATCCTTGGCATTTAAGCCTATTGTACTCTGACTCCATCACGGCTCTGGCAGTATATGTATTTTATTTGTTTGAAGCACTGGCAACGTGCGGCTTCAATTTCCATGTGCTAACCAGCCGACAGTCACGCACCCATTAGTTTAATTTGTTGATCACCATCTCCCGGTCGGGGGATCGAACCGCCATACTGCAACTCCGCATAGCATCAGCAACCAGACCTCTTTCCACTGGACCACCATGCCAAGAAAAGTCTCAGGTTAGCAGACCAGCTTTCATATGTCTGATATGCTGACACACTGACGATTCATATGGCACTATCTGTGGATGCACCTGCCACGATTCAATCCTTGGCATTTAAGCCTATTGTACTCTGACTCCATCACGGGTCTAGCAGCATATGTATTTTATTTTATAGACGCACTTGCAACGTGCGGCTTCAATTTCCATGTGCTAACCAGCCGACAGTCACGCACCCATTAGTTTAATTTGTTGATCACCATCTCCCGGTCGTGGGATCGAACCGCCATACTGCAACTCCGCATAGCATCAGCAACCAGACATCTTTCCACTGAACTACCATGCCAAGAAAAGTCTCAGATTAGCAGACCAGCTTTCACATGTCTGATATGCTGACACACTGATGATTCATATGGGACCATCTGTGGATGCACCTGCCACGATTGAATCCTTGGCATTTAAGCCTATTGTACTCTGACTCCATCACGGCTCTGGCAGTATATGTATTTTATTTTTTTATTGATGCACTGGCAATGTGCGGTTTCAATTTCCATGTGCTAACCAGCCGACAGTCACGCACCCATTAGTTTAATTTGTTGATCACCATCTCCCGGTCGGGGGATCGAACCGCCATACTGCAACTCCGCATAGCATCAGCAACCAGACATCTTTCCACTGGACCACCGTGCCAAGAAAAGTCTCAGGTTAGCAGACAAGCTTTCACATGTCTGATATGCTGACACACTGACGATTCATATGGCACTATCTGTGGACGCACCTGCCACGATTCAATCCTTGGCATTTAAGCCTATTGTACTCTGACTCCATCACGCTCTGGCAGTATGTGTATTTTATTTTATTGACGCACTGGCAACGTGCAGCTTCAATGTCCATGTGCTAACCAGGCGACAGTCATGCACCCATTAGTTTAATTTGTTGATCACCATCTCCCGGTCGGGGGGATCGAACCGCCATACTGCAACTTCGCATAGCATCAGCAACCAGACATCTTTCCACTGGACCACCGTGCCAAGAAAAGTTTCAGGTTAGCAGACCAGCTTTCACATGTCTGATATGCTGACACACTGATAATTCATATGGGACCATCTGTGGATGCACCTGCCACGATTCAATCCTTGGCATTTAAGCCTATTGTACTCTGACTCCATCACGGCTCTGGCAGTATATGTATTTTATTTTATTGACGCACTGGCAACGTGCGGCTTCAATTTCCATGTGCTAACCAGCCGACAGTCACGCACCCATTAGTTTAATTTGTTGATCACCATCTCCCGGTCGGGGGATCGAACCACCATGCTGCGACTCCGCATAGCATCAGCAACCAGACATCTTTCCACTGGACCACCATGCCAAGAAAAGTCTCAGGTTAGAAGACCAGCTTTCACATATCTGATATGCTGAAACACTGACGAGTCATATGGGACTATCTGTGGATGCACCTGCCACGATTCAATCCTTGGCATTTAAGCCTATTGTACTCTGACTCCATCACGGCTCTGGCAGTATATGTATTTTATGTGTTTGAAGCACTGGCAACGTGCAGCTTCAATTTCCATGTGCTAACCAGCTGACAGTCACGCACCCATTAGTTTAATTTGTTGATCACCATCTCCCGGTCGGGGGATCGAACCGCCATACTGCAACTCCACATAGCATCAGCAACCAGACATCTTTCCAATGAACTACCATGCCAAGAAAAGTCTCAGGTTAGCAGACCAGCTTTCACATGTCTGATATGCTGACACACTGACGATTCATATGGGACTATCTGTGTATGCACCTGCCACGATTCAATCCTTGGCATTTAAGCCTATTGTACTCTGACTCCATCACGGCTCTGGCAGTATATGTATTTTATTTTATTGAAGCACTGGCAACGTGCGGCTTCAATTTCCATGTGCTAACCAGCCGACAGTCATGCACCCATTAGTTTAATTTGTTGATCACCATTTCCCGGTCGGGGGATCGAACCGCCATACTGCAACTCCGCATAGCATCAGCAACCAGACATCTTTCCACTGGACCACCGTGCCAAGAAAAGTCTCAGGTTAGCAGACCAGCTTTCACATGTCTGATATGCTGACACACTGACGATTCATATGGGACTATCTGTGGATGCACCTGCCACGATTCAATCCTTGGCATTTAAGCCTATTGTACTCTGACTCCATCACGGCTCTGGCTTTATATGTATCTTATTTTATTGACGCACTGGCAGAGTGCGCTTCAATTTCCATGTGCTAACCAGCCGACAGTCATGCACCCATTAGTTTAATTTGTTGATCACCATTTCCCGGTCGGGGGATCGAACCGCCATACTGCAACTCCACATAACATCAGCAACCAGACATCTTTCCACTGGACCACCGTGCCAAGAAAAGACTCAGGTTAGCAGACCAGCTTTCACATGTCTGACATGCTGACATGCTGACACACTGACGATTCATATGGCACTATCTGTGGATGCACCTGCCACGATTCAATCCTTGGCATTTAAGCCTATTGTACTCTGACTCCATCACGGCTCTGGCAGTATATGTATTTTATTTTATTGACGCACTGGCAATGTGCGGCTTCAATTTCCATGTGCTAACCAGCCGACAGTCATGCACCCATTAGTTTAATTTGTTGATCACCATCTCCCGGTCGGGGGATCGAACCACCATGCTGCGACTCCGCATAGCATCAGCAACCAGACATCTTTCCACTGGACCAACGTGCCAAGAAAAGTCTCAGGTTAACAGACCAGCTTTCACATGTCTGATATGCTGACACACTGACGATTCATATGGGACTATCTGTGGATGCACCTGCCACGATTAAATCCTTGGCATTTAAGCCTATTGTACTCTGACTCCATCACGGGTCTAGCAGCATATGTATTTTATTTTATAGACGCACTTGCAACGTGCGGCTTCAATTTCCATGTGCTAACCAGCCGACAGTCACGCACCCATTAGTTTAATTTGTTGATCACCATCTCCCGGTCGTGGGATCGAACCGCCATACTGCAACTCCGCATAGCATCAGCAACCAGACATCTTTCCACTGAACTACCATGCCAAGAAAAGTCTCAGATTAGCAGACCAGCTTTCACATGTCTGATATGCTGACACACTGATGATTCATATGGGACCATCTGTGGATGCACCTGCCACGATTGAATCCTTGGCATTTAAGCCTATTGTACTCTGACTCCATCACGGCTCTGGCAGTATATGTATTTTATTTTTTTATTGATGCACTGGCAATGTGCGGTTTCAATTTCCATGTGCTAACCAGCCGACAGTCACGCACCCATTAGTTTAATTTGTTGATCACCATCTCCCGGTCGGGGGATCGAACCGCCATACTGCAACTCCGCATAGCATCAGCAACCAGACATCTTTCCACTGGACCACCGTGCCAAGAAAAGTCTCAGGTTAGCAGACAAGCTTTCACATGTCTGATATGCTGACACACTGACGATTCATATGGCACTATCTGTGGACGCACCTGCCACGATTCAATCCTTGGCATTTAAGCCTATTGTACTCTGACTCCATCACGCTCTGGCAGTATGTGTATTTTATTTTATTGACGCACTGGCAACGTGCAGCTTCAATGTCCATGTGCTAACCAGGCGACAGTCATGCACCCATTAGTTTAATTTGTTGATCACCATCTCCCGGTCGGGGGGATCGAACCGCCATACTGCAACTTCGCATAGCATCAGCAACCAGACATCTTTCCACTGGACCACCGTGCCAAGAAAAGTTTCAGGTTAGCAGACCAGCTTTCACATGTCTGATATGCTGACACACTGATAATTCATATGGGACCATCTGTGGATGCACCTGCCACGATTCAATCCTTGGCATTTAAGCCTATTGTACTCTGACTCCATCACGGCTCTGGCAGTATATGTATTTTATTTTATTGACGCACTGGCAACGTGCGGCTTCAATTTCCATGTGCTAACCAGCCGACAGTCACGCACCCATTAGTTTAATTTGTTGATCACCATCTCCCGGTCGGGGGATCGAACCACCATGCTGCGACTCCGCATAGCATCAGCAACCAGACATCTTTCCACTGGACCACCATGCCAAGAAAAGTCTCAGGTTAGAAGACCAGCTTTCACATATCTGATATGCTGAAACACTGACGAGTCATATGGGACTATCTGTGGATGCACCTGCCACGATTCAATCCTTGGCATTTAAGCCTATTGTACTCTGACTCCATCACGGCTCTGGCAGTATATGTATTTTATGTGTTTGAAGCACTGGCAACGTGCAGCTTCAATTTCCATGTGCTAACCAGCTGACAGTCACGCACCCATTAGTTTAATTTGTTGATCACCATCTCCCGGTCGGGGGATCGAACCGCCATACTGCAACTCCGCATAGCATCAGCAACCAGACATCTTTCCAATGAACTACCATGCCAAGAAAAGTCTCAGGTTAGCAGACCAGCTTTCACATGTCTGATATGCTGACACACTGACGATTCATATGGGACTATCTGTGTATGCACCTGCCACGATTCAATCCTTGGCATTTAAGCCTATTGTACTCTGACTCCATCACGGCTCTGGCAGTATATGTATTTTATTTTATTGAAGCACTGGCAACGTGCGGCTTCAATTTCCATGTGCTAACCAGCCGACAGTCATGCACCCATTAGTTTAATTTGTTGATCACCATTTCCCGGTCGGGGGATCGAACCGCCATACTGCAACTCCGCATAGCATCAGCAACCAGACATCTTTCCACTGGACCACCGTGCCAAGAAAAGTCTCAGGTTAGCAGACCAGCTTTCACATGTCTGATATGCTGACACACTGACGATTCATATGGGACTATCTGTGGATGCACCTGCCACGATTCAATCCTTGGCATTTAAGCCTATTGTACTCTGACTCCATCACGGCTCTGGCTTTATATGTATCTTATTTTATTGACGCACTGGCAGAGTGCGCTTCAATTTCCATGTGCTAACCAGCCGACAGTCATGCACCCATTAGTTTAATTTGTTGATCACCATTTCCCGGTCGGGGGATCGAACCGCCATACTGCAACTCCACATAACATCAGCAACCAGACATCTTTCCACTGGACCACCGTGCCAAGAAAAGACTCAGGTTAGCAGACCAGCTTTCACATGTCTGACATGCTGACATGCTGACACACTGACGATTCATATGGCACTATCTGTGGATGCACCTGCCACGATTCAATCCTTGGCATTTAAGCCTATTGTACTCTGACTCCATCACGGCTCTGGCAGTATATGTATTTTATTTTATTGACGCACTGGCAATGTGCGGCTTCAATTTCCATGTGCTAACCAGCCGACAGTCATGCACCCATTAGTTTAATTTGTTGATCACCATCTCCCGGTCGGGGGATCGAACCACCATGCTGCAACTCCGCATAGCATCAGCAACCAGACATCTTTCCACTGGACCAACGTGCCAAGAAAAGTCTCAGGTTAACAGACCAGCTTTCACATGTCTGATATGCTGACACACTGACGATTCATTTGGCACTATCTGTGGATGCACCTGCCACGATTCAATCCTTGGCATTTAAGCCTATTGTACACTGACTCCATCACGGCTCTGGCAGTATATGTATTTTATTTTGTTGACGCATTGGCAACGTGCGGCTTCAATTTCCATGTGCTAACCAGCCGACAGTCACGCACCCATTAGTTTAATTTGTTGATCACCATCTCCCGGTCGGGGGATCGAACCGCCATACTGCAACTCCGCATAGCATCAGCAACCAGACATCTTTCCACTGGACCACCATTCCAAGAAAAGTCTCAGGTTAGCAGATCAGCTTTTTTTCATGTCTGATATGCTGACACACTGACGATTCATATGGGACTATCTGTGGATGCACCTGCCACGATTCAATCCTTGGCATTTAAGCCTATTGTACTCTGACTCCTTCACGGCTCTGGCAGTATATGTATTTTATTTTATTGACGCACTGGCAAGTGTGGCTTCAGTTTCCATGTGCTAACCAGCCGACAGTCACGCACCCATTAGTTTAATTTGTTGATCACCATCTCCCCGTCGGGGGATCGAACCGCCATACTGCAACTCCACATAGCATCAGCAACCAGACATCTTTCCGCTGGACCACCATGCCAAGAAAAGTCTGAAGTTAACAGACCAGCTTTCACATGTCTGATATGCTGACACACTGACGATTCATATGGGAATATCTGTGGATGCACCTGCCACGATTGAATCCTTGGCATTTAAGCCTATTGTACTCTGACTCCATCACGCTCTGGCAGTATATGTATTTTATTTTATTGACGCACTGGCAACGTGCGGCTTCAATTTCCATGTGCAAACCAGCCGACAGTCACGCACCCATTAGTTTAATTTGTTGATCACCATCTCCCGGTCGGGGGATCGAACCGCCATACTGCAACTCCTCATAGCATCAGCAACCAGACATCTTTCCACTGGACCACCGTGCCAAGAAAAGTCTCAGGTTAGCAGACCAGCTTTCACATGTCTGATATGCTGACACACGGACGATTCATATGGGACTAACTGTGGATGCACCTGCCACGATTCAATCCTTGGCATTTAAGCCTATTGTACTCTGACTCCATCACGGCTCTGGCAGTATGTGTATTTTATTTTATTGACGCACTGGCAACGTGCGGCTTCAATTTCCACATGCTACCCAGCCGACAGTCACGCACCCATTAGTTTAATTTGTTGATCACCATCTCCCGGTCGGGGGATCGAACCGCCATACTGCAACTCCGCATAGCATCAGCAACCAGACATCTTTCCACTGGACCACGGTGCCAAGAAATGTCTCAGGTTAGCAGACCAGCTTTCACATGTCTGATCTGCTGACACACTGACGATTCATATGGGAATATCTGTGGATGCACCTGCCATGATTGAATCCTTGGCATTCAAGCCTATTGTACTCTGACTCCATCACGCTCTGGCAGTATATGTATTTTATTTTATTGACGCACTGGCAACGTGCAGCTTCAATTTCCATGTGCAAACCAGCCGACAGTCACGCACCCATTAGTTTAATTTGTTGATCACCATCTCCCGGTCGGGGGATCGAACCGCCATACTGCAACTCCTCATAGCATCAGCAACCAGACATCTTTCCACTGGACCACCGTGCCAAGAAAAGTCTCAGGTTAGCAGACCAGCTTTCACATGTCTGATATCCTGACACACTGACGATTCATATGGGACTATCTGTGGATGCACCTGCCACGATTCAATCCTTGGCATTTAAGCCTATTGTCCTCTGACTCCATCACGGCTCTGGCAGTATATGTATTTTATTTTATTGATGCACTGGCAACGTGCGGCTTCAATTTCCATATGCTAACCAGCCAACAGTCACGCACCCATTAGTTTAATTTGTTGATCACCATCTCCCGGTCGGGGGATCGAACCGCCATACTGCAACTCCGCATAGCATCAGCAACCAGACATCTTTCCACTGGACCACCATGCCAAGAAAAGTCTCAGGTTAGCAGACCAGCTTTCACATGTCTGATATGCTGACACACTGACGATTCATATGGGACTATCTGTGGATGCACCTGCCACGATTCAATCCTTGGCATTTAAGCCTATTGTACTCTGACTCCATCACGGCTCTGGCAGTATATGTATTTTATTTTATTGACGCACTGGTAACGTGCGGCTTCAATTTCCATGTGCTAACCAGCCGACAGTCACGCACCCATTAGTTTAATTTGTTGATCACCATCTCCCGGTCGGGCGATCGAACCGCCATACTGCAACTCCGCATAGCATCAGCAACCAGACATCTTTCCACTGGACCACCGTGCCAAGAAAAGTCTCAGGTTAACAGACCAGCTTTCACATGTCTGATATGCTGACACACTGACGATTCATTTGGCACTATCTGTGGATGCACCTGCCACGATTCAATCCTTGGCATTTAAGCCTATTGTACTCTGACTCCATCACGGCTCTGGCAGTATATGTATTTTATTTTATTGACGCACTGGCAACGTGCGGCTTCAATTTCCATGTACTAACCAGCCGACAGTCACGCACCCATTAGTTTAATTTGTTGATCACCATCTCCCGGTCGGGGGATCGAACCGCCATACTGCAACTCCGCATAGCATCAGCAACCAGACATCTTTCCACTGGACCACCATGCCAAGAAAAGTCTCAGGTTAGCAGACCAGCTTTCACATGTCTGATATGCTGACACACTGACGATTCATTTGGCACTATCTGTGGATGCACCTGCCACGATTCAATCCTTGGCATTTAAGCCTATTGTACTCTGACTCCATCACGGCTCTGGCAGTATATGTATTTTATTTTATTGACGCACTGGCAACGTGCGGCTTCAATTTCCATGTACTAACCAGCCGACAGTCACGCACCCATTAGTTTAATTTGTTGATCACCATCTCCCGGTCGGGGGATCGAACCGCCATACTGCAACTCCGCATAGCATCAGCAACCAGACATCTTTCCACTGGACCACCGTGCCAAGAAAAGTCTCAGGTTCGCAGACCAGCTTTCACATGTCTGATATGCTGACACACTGACGATTCATATGGGAATATCTGTGGAGGCACCTGCCACGATTCAATCCTTGGCATTTAAGCCTATTGTACTCTGACTCCTTCACTGCTCTGGCAGTATGTGTATTTTATTTTATTGACGCTCTGGCAACGTGCGGCTTCAATTTCCATGTGCTAACCAGCCAACAGTCACGCACCCATTACTTTAATTTGTTGATCACCATCTCCCGGTCGGGGGATCGAACCACCATACTGCAACTCCGCATAGCTTCAGCAACCAGACATCTTTCCACTGGCCCACGGTGCAAAGAAAAGTCTCAGGTTAGCAGACCAGCTTTCACATGTCTGATATGCTGACACACTGACGATTCATATGGGAATATCTGTGGATGCAGCTGCCATGATTCAATCCTTGGCATTTAAGCCTATTGTACTCTGACTCCATCACGGCTCTGGCAGTATATGTATTTTATTTTATTGAAGCACTGGCAACGTGCGGCTTCAATTTCCATGTGCTAACCAGCCGAGAGTCATGCACCCATTAGTTTAATTTGTTGATCACCATCTCCCGGTCGGGGGATCGAACCGCCATACAGCAACTCCGCATAGCATCAGCAACCAGACATCTTTCCACTGGACCACCGTGCCAAGAAAAGTCTCAGGTTAGAAGACCAGCTTTCACATGTCTGATATGCTGACACACTGACGATTCATATTGGACTATCTGTGGATGCACCTGCCATGATTCAATCCTTGGCATTTAAGCCTATTGTACTCTGACTCCATCACGGCTCTGGCAGTATATGTATTTTATTTTATTGACGCACTGGCAACGTGCGGCTTCAATTTCCATGTGCTAACCAGCCGACAGTCATGCACCCATTAGTTTAATTTGTTGATCACCATCTCCCGGTCGGGGGATCGAACCGCCATACTGCAACTCCGCATAGCATCAGCAACCAGACATCTTTCCACTGGACCACCGTGCCAAGAAAAGTCTCAGGTTAACAGACCAGCTTTCACATGTCTGATATGCTGACACACTGACGATTCACTTGGCACTATCTGTGGATGCACCTGCCACGATTCAATCCTTGGCATTTAAGCCTATTGTACTCTGACTCCATCACTGCTCTGGCAGTATGTGTATTTTATTTTATTGACGCTCTGGCAACGTGCGGCTTCAATTTCCATGTGCTAACCAGCCAACAGTCACGCACCCATTACTTTAATTTGTTGATCACCATCTTCCGGACGGGGGATCGAACCGCCATACTACAACTCCGCATAGCATCAGCAACCAGACATCTTTCCACTGGCCCACGGTGCAAAGAAAAGTCTCATGTTAGCAGACCAGCTTTCACATGTCTGATATGCTGACACACTGACGATTCATATGGGAATATCTGTGGATGCAGCTGCCACGATTCAATCCTTGGCATTTAAGCCTATTGTACTCTGACTCCATCACGGCTCTGGCAGTATATGTATTTTATTTTATTGACGCATTGGCAACGCGTGGCTTCAATTTCCATGTGCTAACCAGCCGACAGTCATGCACCCATTAGTTTAATTTGTTGATCACCATCTCCCGGTCAGGAAATCGAACCGCCATACTGCAACTCCGCATAGCATCAGCAACCAGACATCTTTCCACTGAACTACCATGCCAAGAAAAGTCTCAGGTTAGCAGACCAGCTTTCACATGTCTGATATGCTGACACACTGACGATTCATATGGGACTATCTGTGTATGCACCTGCCACGATTCAATCCTTGGCATTGAAGCCTATTGTACTCTGACTCCATCACACTCTTGCAGTATATGTATTTTATTTTACTGAAGCACTGGCAACGTGCGCCTTCAATTTCCATGTGCTAACCAGCCGACAGTCATGCACCCATTAGTTTAATTTGTTGATCACCATCTCCCGGTCGGGGGGTCGAACCGCCATACTGCAACTCCGCATAGCATCAGCAACCAGACATCTTTCCACTGGACCACCGTGCCAAGAAAGTCTCAGGTTAGCAGACCAGCTTTCACATGTCTGATATGCTGACACACTGACGATTCATATGGGACTATCTGTGTATGCACCTGCCACGATTAAATCCTTGGCATTTAAGCCTATTGTACTCTGACTCCATCACGGCTCTGGCAGTATATGTATTTTATTTTATTGACGCACTGGCAACGTGCGGATTCAATTTCCATGTGCTAACCAGCCGAGAGTCATGCACCCATTAGTTTAATTTGTTGATCACCATCTCCCGGTCGGGGGATCGAACCGCCATACAGCAACTCCGCATAGCATCAGCAACCAGACATCTTTCCACTGGACCACCGTGCCAAGAAAAGTCTCAGGTTAGCAGACCAGCTTTCACATGTCTGATATGCTGACACACTGACGATTCATATTGGACTATCTGTGGATGCACCTGCCATGATTCAATCCTTGGCATTTACGCCTATTGTACTCTGACTCCATCACGGCTCTGGCAGTATAGGTATTTTATTTTATTGACGCACTGGCAACGTGCGGCTTCAATTTCCATGTGCTAACCAGCCGACAGTTACGCACCGATTAGTTTAATTTGTTGATCACCATCTCCCGGTCGGGGGATCGAACCGCCATACTGCAACTCCGCATAGCATCAGCAACCAGACATCTTTTCACTGGACCACCGTGCCAAGAAAAGTCTCAGGTTAACAGACCAGCTTTCACATGTCTGATATGCTGACACACTGACGATTCATTTGGCACTATCTGTGGATGCACCTGCCACGATTCAATCCTTGGCATTTAAGCCTATTGTACTCTGACTCCATCACGGCTCTGGCAGTATATGTATTTTATTTTATTGACGCATTGGCAATGCGTGGCTTCAATTTCCATGTACTAACCAGCCGACAGTCACGCACCCATTAGTTTAATTTGTTGATCACCATCTCCCGGTCGGGGGATCGAACTGCCATACTGCAACTCCACATAGCATCAGCAACCAGACATCTTTCCACTGGACCACCGTGCCAAGAAAAGTCTCAGGTTAGCAGACCAGCTTTCACATGTCTGATATGCTGACACACTGACGATTCATATGGGACTATCTGTGGATGCACTTGCCACGATTCAATCCTTGTCATTTAAGCCTATTGTACTCTGACTCCATCACGGCTCTGGCAGTATATGTATTTTATTTTATTGACGCACTGGCAACGTGCAGTTTCAATCTCCATGTGCTAACCAGCCGACAGTCATGCACCCATTAGTTTAATTTGTTGATCACCATCTCCCGGTTGGGGGATCGAACCGCCATACTGCAACTCCGCATAGCATCAGCAACCAGACATCTTTCCACTGGACGACCGTGCCAAGAAAAGTATCAGGTTAGCAGACCAGCTTTCACATGTCTGATATGCTGACACACTGACGATTCATATGGGACTATCTGTGGATGCACCTGCCACGATTCAATCCTTGGCATTTAATCCTATTGTACTCTGACTCCATCACGGCTCTGGCAGTATGTGTATTTTATTTTATTGACGCACTGGCAGCGTGCAGCTTCAATTTCCATGTGCTACCCAGCCGACAGTCACGCACCCATTAGTTTAATTTGTTGATCACCATCTCCCGGTCGGGGGATCGAACCGCCATACTGCAACCCCGCATAGCATCAGCAACCAGACATCTTTCCACTGGACCACCGTGCCAAGAAATGTCTCAGGTTAGCAGACCAGCTTTCACATGTCTGATATGCTGACACACTGACGATTTATATGGGACTATCTGTGGATGCACCTGCCACGATTCAATCCTTGGCATTTAAGCCTATTTTACTCTGACTCCATCACGGCTCTGGCAGTATATGTATTAAATTTTGTTGACCCGTTGGCAACACGTGGCTTCAATTTCCATGTACTAACCAGCCGACAGTCATGCACCCATTAGTTAAATTTGTTGATCACCATCTCCCGGTCAGGGAATCGAACCGCCATTCTGCAACTCTGCATAGCATCAGCAACCAGACATCTTTCCACTGGACCACCGTGCCAAGAAATGTCTCAGGTTAGCAGACCAGCTTTCACATGTCTGATATGCTGACACACTGACGATTCATATGGGACTATCTGTGGATGCACCTGCCACGATTCAATCCTTGGCATTTAAGCCTATTGTACTCTGACTCCATCACGGCTCTGGCAGTATATGTATTTTATTTTATTGACGCACTGGCAACGTGCGGCTTCAATTTCCATGTGCTAACCAGCCGAGAGTCATGCACCCATTAGTTTAATTTGTTGATCACCATCTCCCGGTCGGGGGATCGAACCGCCATACAGCAACTCGCATAGCATCAGCAACCAGACATCTTTCCACTGGACCACCGTGCCAAGAAAAGTCTCAGGTTAGCAGACCAGCTTTCACATGTCTGATATGCTGACACACTGACGATTCATATGGGATTATCTGTGGATGCACCTGCCATGATTCAATCCTTGGCATTTAAGCCTATTGTACTCTGACTCCATCACGGCTCTGGCAGTATATGTATTTTATTTTATTGACGCACTGGCAACGTGCGGCTTCAATTTCCATGTGCTAACCAGCCAAGAGTCATGCACCCATTACTTTAATTTGTTTATCACCATCTCCCGGTCGGGGGATCGAACCGCCATACTGCAACTCCTCATAGCATCAGCAACCAGACATCTTTCCACTGGACCACGGTGCCAAGAAAAGTCTCAGGTTAGCAGACCAGCTTTCACATGTCTGATATGCTGACACACTGGCGATTCATATGGGAATATCTGTGGAGGCACCTGCCACGATTCAATCCTTGGCATTTAAGCCTATTGTACTCTGACTCCATCACGGCTCTGCCAGTATATGTATTTTATTTTATTGCCGCATTGGCAACGCGTGGCTTCAATTTCCATGTGCTAACCAGCCGACAGTCATGCACCCATTAGTTTAATTTGTTGATCACCATCTCCCGGTCAGGGAATCGAACCGCCATACTGCAACTCCGCATAGCATCAGCAACCAGACATCTTTCCACTGGACCACCGTGCCAAGAAAAGTCTCAGGTTAGCAGACCAGCTTTCACATGTCTGATATGCTGACACACTGCGATTCATATGGGACTATCTGTGGATGCACCTGCCACGATTCAATCCTTGGCATTTAAGCCTATTGTACTCTGACTCCATCACGGCTCTGGCAGTATATGTATTTTATTTTATTGACGCACTGGCAACGTGCTGCTTCAATTTCCATGTGCTAACCAGCCGACAGTCATGCACCCATTAGTTTAATTTGTTGATCACCATCTCCCGGTCGGGGGATCGAACCGCCATACTGCAACTCCGCATAGCATCAGCAACCAGACATATTTCCACTGGACCACAGTGCCAAGAAAAGTCTCAGGTTAGCAGACCAGCTTTCACATGTCTGATATGCTGACACACTGACGATTCATATGGGACTATCTGTGGAGGCACCTGCCAAGATTCAATCCTTTGCATTTAAGCCTATTGTACTCTGACTCCATCACGGCTCTGCCAGTATATGTATTTTATTTTATTGACGCATTGGCAACGCGTGGCTTCAATTTCCATGTGCTAACCAGCCGACAGTCATGCACCCATTAGTTTAATTTGTTGATCACCATCTCCCGGTCAGGGAATCGAAACGCCATACTGCAACTCCGCATAGCATCAGCAACCAGACATCTTTCCACTGGACGACCGTGCCAAGAAAAGTCTCAGGTTAGCAGACCAGCTTTCACATGTCTGATATGCTGACACACTGACGATTCATATGGGACTATCTGTGGATGCACCTGTCACGATTCAATCCTTGGCATTTAAGCCTATTGTACTCTGACTCCATCACGGCTCTGGCAGTATATGTATTTTATTTTATTGACGCACTGGCAACGTGCGGCTTCAATTTCCATGTGCTAACCAGGCGACAGTCATGCACCTATTAGTTTAATTTGTTGATCACCATCTCCCGGTCGGGGGATCGAACCGCCATACTGCAACTCCACATAGCATCAGCAACCAGACATCTTTCCACTGGACCACCGTGCCAAGAAATGTCTCAGGTTAGCAGACCCGCTTTCACATGTCTGATATGCTGACACACTGACGATTCATATGGGACTATCTGTGGATGCACCTGCCACGATTCAATCCTTGGCATTTAAGCCTATTGTACTCTGACTCCATCACGGCTCTGGCAGTATATGTATTTTATTTTGTTGACGCACTGGCAACGTGCAGCTTCAATTTCCATGTGCTAACCAGCCGACAGTCATGCACCCATTAGTTTAATTTGTTGATCACCACCTCCCGGTCGGGGGATCGAACCACCATACTGCAACTCCGCATAGCATCAGCAACCAGACATATTTCCACTGGACCACGGTGCCAAGAAAAGTCTCTGGTTAGCAGACCAGCTTTCACATGTCTGATATGCTGACACACTGACGATTCATATGGGACTATCTGTGGATGCACCTGCCATGATTCAATCCTTGGCATTTAAGCCTATTTTACTCTGACTCCATCACGGCTCTGGCAGTATATGTATTTTATTTTTTTGACGCATTGGCAACACGTGGCTTCAATTTCCATGTACTAACCAGCCGACAGTCATGCACCCATTAGTTTAATTTGTTGATCACCATCTCCCGGTCAGGGAATCGAACCGCCATACTGCAACTCCGCATAGCATCAGCAACCGGACATCTTTCCACTGGACCACCGTGCCAAGAAATGTCTCAGGTTAGCAGACCAGCTTTCACATGTCTGATATGCTGACACACTGACGATTCATATGGGACTATCTGTGGATGCACCTGCCACGATTCAATCCTTGGCATTTAAGCCTATTGTACTCTGACTCCATCACGGCTCTGTCAGTATATGTATTTTATTTTATTGACGCACTGGCAACGTGCGGCTTCAATTTCCATGTGCTAACCAGCCGAGAGTCATGCACCCATTACTTTAATTTGTTGATCACCATCTCCCGGTCGGGGGATCGAACCGCCATACAGCAACTCCACATAGCATCAGCAACCAGACATCTTTCCACTGGACCACCGTGCCAAAAACAGTCTCAGGTTAGCAGACCAGCTTTCACATGTCTGATATGCAGACACACTGACGATTCATATGGGACTATCTGTGGATGCACCTGCCATGATTCAATCCTTGGCATTTAAGCCTATTGTACTCTGACTCCATCACGGCTCTGGCAGTATATGTATTTTATTTTATTGACGCACTGGCAACGTGCGGCTTCAATTTCCATGTGCTAACCAGCCGAGAGTCATGCACCCATTACTTTAATTTGTTGATCACCATCTCCCGGTCGGGGGATCGAACCGCCATACTGCAACTCCGCATAGCATCAGCAACCAGACATCTTTCCACTGGACCACGTGCCAAGATAGGTCTCAGGTTAGCAGACCACCTTTCACATGTCTGATATGTTGACACACTGACGATTTATATGGGACTATCTGTGGATGCACCTGCCACGATTCAATCCTTGGCATTTAAGCCTATTGTACTCTGACGCCATCACGGCTCTGCCAGTATATGTATTTTATTTTATTGACGCACTGGCAACGTGCGGCTTCAATTCCCATGTGCTAACCAGCTGACAGTCATGCACCCATTAGTTTAATTTGTTGATCACCATCTCACGGTCGGGGGATCGAACCGCCATACTGCAACTCCGCATAGCATCAGCAACCAGACATCTTTCCACTGGACCACTGTGCCAAGAAAAGTCTCAGGTTAGTAGACCAGCTTTCACATGTCTGATATGCTGACACACTGACGATTTATATGGGACTATCTGTGGATGCACCTGCCACGATTCAATCCTTGGCATTTAAGCCTATTGTACTCTGACGCCATCACGGCTCTGGCCGTATATGTATTTTATTTTATTGACGCACTGGCAACGTGCGACTTCAATTTCCATGTGCTAACCAGCCGACAGTCATGCACCCATTAGTTTAATTTGTTGATCACCATCTCCCGGTCGGGGGATCGAACCGCCATACTGCAACTCTGCATAGCATCAGCAACCAGACATCTTTCCACTGGACCACCATGCCAAGAAAAGTTTCAGGTTAGCAGACCAGCTTTCACATGTCTGATATGCTGACACACTGATGATTCATATGGGACCATCTGTGGATGCACCTGCCACGATTCAATCCTTGGCATTTAAGCCTATTGTACTCTGACTCCATCACGGCTCTGGTAGTATATGTATTTTATTTTATTGACGCACTGGCAACGTGCGGCTTCAATTTCCATGTGCTAACCAGCCGACAGTCATGCACCCATTAGTTTAATTTGTTGATCACCATCTCCCGGTCCGGGTATCAAACCGCCATACTGCAACTCGGCATAGCATCAAGAAACAGACATCTTTCCACTGGACCACCGTGCCAAGAAAAGTCTCAGGTTAGCAGACCAGCTTTCACATGTCTGATATGCTGACACACTGACGATTCATATGGGACTATCTGTGGAGGCACCTGCCATGATTCAATCCTTGGCATTTAAGCCTATTGTACTCTGACTCCATCACGGCTCTGTCAGTATATGTATTTTATTTTATTGACCCACTGGCAACGTGTGGCTTCAATTTCCATGTGCTAACCAGCCGACAGTCACGCACCCATTAGTTTAATTTGTTGATCACCATCTCCCGGTCGGAGGATCGAACCGCCATACTGCAACTCCGCATAGCATCAGCAACCAGACATCTTTCCACGGGACCACCGTGCCAAGAAAAGTCTCAGGTTAGCAGACCAGCTTTCACATGTCTAATATGCTGACACACTGACGATTCATATGGGACTATCTGTGGAGGCACCTGCCACGATTCAATCCTTGGCATTTAAGCCTATTGTACTCTGACTCCATCACTGCTCTGGCAGTATGTGTATTTTATTTTATTGACGCACTGGAAACGTGCGGCTTCAATTTCAATGTGTTAACCAGCCGACAGTCATGCACCCATTAGTTTAATTTGTTGATCACCATCTCCCGGTCGGGGGATCGAACCGCCATACTGCAACTCTGCATAGCATCAGCAACCAGACATCTTTCCACTGGACCACCATGCCAAGAAAAGTTTCAGGTTAGCAGACCAGCTTTCACATGTCTGATATGCTGACACACTGATGATTCATATGGGACCATCTGTGGATGCACCTGCCACGATTCAATCCTTGGCATTTAAGCCTATTGTACTCTGACTCCATCACGGCTCTGGTAGTATATGTATTTTATTTTATTGACGCACTGGCAACGTGCGGCTTCAATTTCCATGTGCTAACCAGCCGACAGTCATGCACCCATTAGTTTAATTTGTTGATCACCATCTCCCGGTCCGGGTATCAAACCGCCATACTGCAACTCGGCATAGCATCAAGAAACAGACATCTTTCCACTGGACCACCGTGCCAAGAAAAGTCTCAGGTTAGCAGACCAGCTTTCACATGTCTGATATGCTGACACACTGACGATTCATATGGGACTATCTGTGGAGGCACCTGCCATGATTCAATCCTTGGCATTTAAGCCTATTGTACTCTGACTCCATCACGGCTCTGTCAGTATATGTATTTTATTTTATTGACCCACTGGCAACGTGTGGCTTCAATTTCCATGTGCTAACCAGCCGACAGTCACGCACCCATTAGTTTAATTTGTTGATCACCATCTCCCGGTCGGAGGATCGAACCGCCATACTGCAACTCCGCATAGCATCAGCAACCAGACATCTTTCCACGGGACCACCGTGCCAAGAAAAGTCTCAGGTTAGCAGACCAGCTTTCACATGTCTAATATGCTGACACACTGACGATTCATATGGGACTATCTGTGGAGGCACCTGCCACGATTCAATCCTTGGCATTTAAGCCTATTGTACTCTGACTCCATCACTGCTCTGGCAGTATGTGTATTTTATTTTATTGACGCACTGGAAACGTGCGGCTTCAATTTCAATGTGTTAACCAGCCGACAGTCATGCACCCATTAGTTTAATTTGTTGATCACCATCTCCCGGTCGGGGGATCGAACCACCATACTGCAACTCTGCATAGCATCAGCAACCAGACAACTTTCCACTGGACCACCGTGCCAAGAAAAGTCTCAGATTAGCAGACCAGCTTTCACATGTCTGATATGCTGACACACTGACGATTCATATGGGACTATCTGTGGAGGCACCTGCCATGATTCAATCCTTGGCATTTAAGCCTATTGTACTCTGACTCCATCACGGCTCTGTCAGTATATGTATTTTATTTTATTGACCCACTGGCAACGTGCGGCTTCAATTTCCATGTGCTAACCAGCCGACAGTCACGCACCCATTAGTTTAATTTGTTGATCACCATCTCCCGGTCGGGGGATCGAACCGCCATACTGCAACTCCGCATAGCATCAGCAACCAGACATCTTTCAACTGGACCACCGTGCCAAGAAAAGTCTCAGGTTAGCAGACCAGCTTTCACATGTCTGATATGCTGACACACTGACGATTCATATGGGACTATCTGTGGATGCACCTGCCACGATTAAATCCTTGGCATTTAAGCCTATTGTACTCTGACTCCATCACGGCTCTGGCAGTATATGTATTTTATTTTATTGACGCACTGGCAACGTGCGGCTTCAATTTCCATGTGCTAACCCGCCGACAGTCATGCACCCATTAGTTTAATTTGTTGATCACCATCTCCCGGTCGGGGGGATCGAACCGTCATACTGCAACTCCGCATAGCATCAGCAACCAGACATCTTTCCACTGGACCACCGTGCCAAGAAAAGGTTCCATCTGTGGATGCACCTGCCACGATTGAATCCTTGGCATTTAAGCCTATTGTACTCTGACTCCATCACGCTCTGGCAGTATATGTATTTTATTTTATTGACGCACTGGCAATGTGCGGTTTCAATTACCATGTGCTAACCAGCCGACAGTCACGCACCCATTAGTTTAATTTGTTGATCACCATCTCCTGGTCGGGGGGATCGAACCGCCATACTGCAACTCCGCATAGCATCAGCAACCAGACATCTTTCCACTGGACCACCATGCCAAGAAAAGTTTCAGGTTAGCAGACCACGCTTTCACATGTCTGATATGCTGACACACTGATGATTCATATGGGACCATCTGTGGATGCACCTGCCACGATTCAATCCTTGGCATTTAAGCCTATTGTACTCTGACTCCATCACTGCTCTGGCAGTATGTGTATTTTATTTTATTGATGCACTGGAAACGTGCGGCTTCAATTTCCATGTGCTAACCCGCCGACAGTCAGGCACCCATTAGTTTAATTTGTTGATCACCATCTCCCGGTCGGGGGATCGAACCGCCATACTGCAACTCCGCATAGCATCAGCAACCAGACATCTTTCCACTGGACCAACGTGTCAAGCAAAGTTTCAGGTTAGCAGACCAGCTTTCACATGTCTGATATGCTGACACACTGACGATTCATATGGGACTATCTGTGGATGCACCTGCCACGATTCACTCCTTGGCATTTAAGCCTATTGTACTCTGACTCCATCACGGCTCCGGCAGTATATGTATTTTATTTTAGTGACGCACTGGCAACGCGCGGCTTCAATTTCAATGTGCTAACCAGCCGACAGTCACGCACCCATTAGTTTAATTTGTTGATCACCATCTCCCGGTCGGGGGATCGAACCGCCATACTGCAACTCTGCATAGCATAAGCAACCAGACATCTTTCCACTGGACCACCGTGCCAAGCAAAGTTTCAGGTTAGCAGACCAGCTTTCACATGTCTGATATGCTGACACACTGACGATTCATATGGGACTATCTGTGGAGGCACCTGCCATGATTCAATCCTTGGCATTTAAGCCTATTGTACTCTGACTCCATCACGGCTCTGTTAGTATATGTATTTTATTTTATTGACCCACTGGCAACGTGCGGCTTCAATTTCCATGTGCTAACCAGCCGACAGTCACGCACCCATTAGTTTAACTTGTTGATCACCATCTCCCGGTCGGGGGATCGAACCGCCATACTGCAACTCCGCATAGCATCAGCAACCAGACATCTTTCAACTGGACCACCGTGCCAAGAAAAGTCTCAGGTTAGCAGACCAGCTTTCACATGTCTGATATGCTGACACACTGACGATTCATATGGGACTATCTGTGGATGCACCTGCCACGATTAAATCCTTGGCATTTAAGCCTATTGTACTCTGACTCCATCACGGCTCTGGCAGTATATGTATTTTATTTTATTGACGCACTGGCAACGTGCGGCTTCAATTTCCATGTGCTAACCCGCCGACAATCATGCACCCATTAGTTTAATTTGTTGATCACCATCTCCCGGTCGGGGGGATCGAACCGCCATACTGCAACTCCGCATAGCATCAGCAACCAGACATCTTTCCACTGGACCACCGTGCCAAGAAAAGGTTCCATCTGTGGATGCACCTGCCACGATTGAATCCTTGGCATTTAAGCCTATTGTACTCTGACTCCATCACGCTCTGGCAGTATATGTATTTTATTTTATTGACGCACTGGCAATGTGCGGTTTCAATTACCATGTGCTAACCAGCCGACAGTCACGCACCCATTAGTTTAATTTGTTGATCACCATCTCCCGGTCGGGGGATCGAACCGCCATACCGCAACTCCGCATAGCATCAGCAACCAGACTTCTTTCCACTGGACCACCGTGCCAAGAAAAGTCTCAGGTTAGCAGACCAGCTTTCACATGTCTGATATGCTGACACACTGACGATTCATATGGCACTATCTGTGGATGCACCTGCCACGATTCAATCCTTGGCATTTAAGCCTATTGTACTCTGACTCCATCACGGCTCTGGCAGTATGTGTTTTTTATTTTATTGACCCACTGGCAACGTGCGGCTTCAATTTCCATGTGCTAATCAGCCGACAGTCATGCACCCATTAGTTTAATTTGTTGATCACCATCTCCTGGTCGGGGGGATCGAACCGCCATACTGCAACTCCGCATAGCATCACAACCAGACATCTTTCCACTGGACCACCATGCCAAGAAAAGTTTCAGGTTAGCAGACCAGCTTTCACATGTCTGATATGCTGACACACTGATGATTCATATGGAACCATCTGTGGATGCACCTGCCACGATTCAATCCTTGGCATTTAAGCCTATTGTACTCTGACTCCATCACGGCTCTGGCAGTATATGTATTTTATTTTTTTATTGACGCACTGGCAATGTGCGGTTTCAATTTCCATGTGCTAACCAGCCGACAGTCACGCACCCATTAGTTTAATTTGTTGATCACCATCTCCCGGTCGGGGGATCGAACCGCCATACTGCAACTCCGCATAGCATCAGCAACCAGACATCTTTCCACTGGACCACCGTGCCAAGAAAAGTCTCAGGTTAGCAGACCAGCTTTCACATGTCTGATATGCTGACACACTGACGATTCATATGGCACTATCTGTGGACGCACCTGCCACGATTCAATCCTTGGCATTTAAGCCTATTGTACTCTGACTCCATCACACTCTGGCAGTATGTGTATTTTATTTTATTGACGCACTGGCAACGTGCAGCTTCAATGTCCATGTGCTAACCAGCCGACAGTCATGCACCCATTAGTTTAACTTGTTGATCACCATCTCCCGGTCGGGGGATCGAACCGCCATACTGCAACTCCGCATAGCATCAGCAACCAGACATCTTTCAACTGGACCACCGTGCCAAGAAAAGTCTCAGGTTAGCAGACCAGCTTTCACATGTCTGATATGCTGACACACTGACGATTCATATGGGACTATCTGTGGATGCACCTGCCACGATTAAATCCTTGGCATTTAAGCCTATTGTACTCTGACTCCATCACGGCTCTGGCAGTATATGTATTTTATTTTATTGACGCACTGGCAACGTGCGGCTTCAATTTCCATGTGCTAACCCGCCGACAATCATGCACCCATTAGTTTAATTTGTTGATCACCATCTCCCGGTCGGGGGGATCGAACCGCCATACTGCAACTCCGCATAGCATCAGCAACCAGACATCTTTCCACTGGACCACCGTGCCAAGAAAAGGTTCCATCTGTGGATGCACCTGCCACGATTGAATCCTTGGCATTTAAGCCTATTGTACTCTGACTCCATCACGCTCTGGCAGTATATGTATTTTATTTTATTGACGCACTGGCAATGTGCGGTTTCAATTACCATGTGCTAACCAGCCGACAGTCACGCACCCATTAGTTTAATTTGTTGATCACCATCTCCCGGTCGGGGGATCGAACCGCCATACCGCAACTCCGCATAGCATCAGCAACCAGACTTCTTTCCACTGGACCACCGTGCCAAGAAAAGTCTCAGGTTAGCAGACCAGCTTTCACATGTCTGATATGCTGACACACTGACGATTCATATGGCACTATCTGTGGATGCACCTGCCACGATTCAATCCTTGGCATTTAAGCCTATTGTACTCTGACTCCATCACGGCTCTGGCAGTATGTGTTTTTTATTTTATTGACCCACTGGCAACGTGCGGCTTCAATTTCCATGTGCTAATCAGCCGACAGTCATGCACCCATTAGTTTAATTTGTTGATCACCATCTCCTGGTCGGGGGGATCGAACCGCCATACTGCAACTCCGCATAGCATCACAACCAGACATCTTTCCACTGGACCACCATGCCAAGAAAAGTTTCAGGTTAGCAGACCAGCTTTCACATGTCTGATATGCTGACACACTGATGATTCATATGGAACCATCTGTGGATGCACCTGCCACGATTCAATCCTTGGCATTTAAGCCTATTGTACTCTGACTCCATCACGGCTCTGGCAGTATATGTATTTTATTTTTTTATTGACGCACTGGCAATGTGCGGTTTCAATTTCCATGTGCTAACCAGCCGACAGTCACGCACCCATTAGTTTAATTTGTTGATCACCATCTCCCGGTCGGGGGATCGAACCGCCATACTGCAACTCCGCATAGCATCAGCAACCAGACATCTTTCCACTGGACCACCGTGCCAAGAAAAGTCTCAGGTTAGCAGACCAGCTTTCACATGTCTGATATGCTGACACACTGACGATTCATATGGCACTATCTGTGGACGCACCTGCCACGATTCAATCCTTGGCATTTAAGCCTATTGTACTCTGACTCCATCACACTCTGGCAGTATGTGTATTTTATTTTATTGACGCACTGGCAACGTGCAGCTTCAATGTCCATGTGCTAACCAGCCGACAGTCATGCACCCATTAGTTTAATTTGTTGATCACCATCTCCCGGTCGGGGGGATCGAACCGCCATACTGCAACTCCGCATAGCATCAGCAACCAGACATCTTTCCACTGGACCACCGTGCGAAGAAAAGTTTCAGGTTAGCAGACCAGCTTTCACATGTCTGATATGCTGACACACTGATAATTCATATGGGACCATCTGTGGATGCACCTGCCCCGATTCAATCGTTGGCATTTAAGCCTATTGTACTCTGACACCATCACGGCTCTGGCAGTATATGTATTTTATTTTATTGACGCACTGGCAACATGTGGCTTCAATTGCCATGCGCTAACCAGCCGATAGTCAGGCACCCATTAGTTTAATTTGTTGATCACCATCTCCCAGTCGGGGGATCGAACCGCCATACTGCAACTCCGCATAGCATCAGCAACCAGACATTTTCCACTGGACCACCGTGCCAAGAAAAGTCTCAGGTTAGCAGACCAGCTTTCACATGTCTGATATGCTGACACACTGACGATTCATATGAGACTATCTGTGGATGCACCTGCCACGATTCAATCCTTGGCATTTAAGCCTATTGTACTCTGGCTCCATCACGGCTCTGGCAGTATATGTATTTTATTTTATTGACGCACTGGCAACGCGCGGCTTCAATTTCAATGTGTTAAACAGCCGACAGTCATGCACCCATTAGTTTAATTTGTTGATCACCATCTCCTGGTCGGGGGGATCAAACCGCCATACTGCAACTCCGCATAGCATCAGCAAGCAGACATCTTTCCACTGGACCACCGTGCCAAGAAAAGTCTCAGGTTAGAAGACCAGCTTTCACATATCTGATATGCTGACACACTGACGAGACATATGGGACTCTCTGTGGATGCACCTGCCACGATTCAATCCTTGGCATTTAAGCCTATTGTACTCTGACTCCATCACGGCTCTGGCAGTATATGTATTTTATTTGTTTGAAGCACTGGCAACGTGCGGCTTCAATTTCCATGTGCTAACCAGCCGACAGTCACGCACCCATTAGTTTAATTTGTTGATCACCATCTCCCGGTCGGGGGATCGAACCGCCATACTGCAACTCCGCATAGCATCAGCAACCAGACCTCTTTCCACTGGACCACCATGCCAAGAAAAGTCTCAGGTTAGCAGACCAGCTTTCATATGTCTGATATGCTGACACACTGACGATTCATATGGCACTATCTGTGGATGCACCTGCCACGTTTCAATCCTTGGCATTTAAGCCTATTGTACTCTGACTCCATCACGGGTCTAGCAGCATATGTATTTTATTTTATAGACGCACTTGCAACGTGCGGCTTCAATTTCCATGTGCTAACCAGCCGACAGTCACGCACCCATTAGTTTAATTTGTTGATCACCATCTCCCGGTCGTGGGATCGAACCGCCATACTGCAACTCCGCATAGCATCAGCAACCAGACATCTTTCCACTGAACTACCATGCCAAGAAAAGTCTCAGATTAGCAGACCAGCTTTCACATGTCTGATATGCTGACACACTGATGATTCATATGGGACCATCTGTGGATGCACCTGCCACGATTGAATCCTTGGCATTTAAGCCTATTGTACTCTGACTCCATCACGGCTCTGGCAGTATATGTATTTTATTTTTTTATTGATGCACTGGCAATGTGCGGTTTCAATTTCCATGTGCTAACCAGCCGACAGTCACGCACCCATTAGTTTAATTTGTTGATCACCATCTCCCGGTCGGGGGATCGAACCGCCATACTGCAACTCCGCATAGCATCAGCAACCAGACATCTTTCCACTGGACCACCGTGCCAAGAAAAGTCTCAGGTTAGCAGACAAGCTTTCACATGTCTGATATGCTGACACACTGACGATTCATATGGCACTATCTGTGGACGCACCTGCCACGATTCAATCCTTGGCATTTAAGCCTATTGTACTCTGACTCCATCACGCTCTGGCAGTATGTGTATTTTATTTTATTGACGCACTGGCAACGTGCAGCTTCAATGTCCATGTGCTAACCAGGCGACAGTCATGCACCCATTAGTTTAATTTGTTGATCACCATCTCCCGGTCGGGGGGATCGAACCGCCATACTGCAACTTCGCATAGCATCAGCAACCAGACATCTTTCCACTGGACCACCGTGCCAAGAAATGTTTCAGGTTAGCAGACCAGCTTTCACATGTCTGATATGCTGACACACTGATAATTCATATGGGACCATCTGTGGATGCACCTGCCCCGATTCAATCCTTGGCATTTAAGCCTATTGTACTCTGACACCATCACGGCTCTGGCAGTATATGTATTTTATTTTATTGACGCACTGGCAACATGCGGCTTCAATTTCCATGCGCTAACCAGCCGATAGTCAGGCACCCATTAGTTTAATTTGTTGATCACCATCTCCCAGTCGGGGGATCGAACCGCCATACTGCAACTCCGCATAGCAACAGCAACCAGACATCTTTCCACTGAACTACCATGCCAAGAAAAGTCTCAGGTTAGCAGACCAGCTTTCACATGTCTGATATGCTGACACACTGACGATTCATATGGCACTATCTGTGGATGCACCTGCCACGATTCAATCCTTGGCATTTAAGCCTATTGTACTCTGACTCCATCACGGGTCTAGCAGTATATGTATTTTATTTTATTGACGCACTTGCAACGTGCGGCTTCAATTTCCATGTGCTAACCAGCCGACAGTCACGCACCCATTAGTTTAATTTGTTGATCACCATCTCCCGGTCGGGGGATCGAACCGCCATACTGCAACTCCGCATAGCATCAGCAACCAGACATCTTTCCACTGGACCACCGTGCCAAGAAAAGTCTCAGGTTAGCAGACCAGCTTTCACATGTCTGACATGCTGACATGCTGACACACTGACGATTCATATGGCACTATCTGTGGATGCACCTGCCACGATTCAATCCTTGGCATTTAAGCCTATTGTACTCTGACTCCCTCACGGCTCTGGCAGTATATGTATTTTATTTTCTTGACGCACTGGCAACGTGCGGCTTCAATTTCCATGTGCTAACCAACCGACAGTCACGCACCCATTAGTTTAATTTGTTGATCACCATCTCCCGGTCGGGGGATCGAACCGCCATACTGCAACTCCGCATAGCATCAGCAACCACACATCTTTCCACTGAACTACCATGCCAAGAAAAGTCTCAGGTTAGCAGACCAGCTTTCACATGTCTGATATGCTGACACACTGACGATTCATATGGGACTATCTGTGTATGCACCTGCCACGATTCAATCCTTGGCATTTAAGCCTATTGTACTCTGACTCCATCACGGCTCTGGCAGTATATGTATTTTATTTTATTGAAGCACTGGCAACGTGCGGCTTCAATTTCCATGTGCTAACCAGCCGACAGTCATGCACCCATTAGTTTAATTTGTTGATCACCATTTCCCGGTCGGGGGATCGAACCGCCATACTGCAACTCCACATAACATCAGCAACCAGACATCTTTCCACTGGACCACCGTGCCAAGAAAAGTCTCAGGTTTGCAGACCAGCTTTCACATGTCTGACATGCTGACATGCTGACACACTGACGATTCATATGGCACTATCTGTGGATGCACCTGCCACGATTCAATCCTTGGCATTTAAGCCTATTGTACTCTGACTCCATCACGGCTCTGGCAGTATATGTATTTTATTTTATTGACGCACTGGCAACGTGCGGCTTCAATTTCCATGTGCTAACCAGCCGACAGTCACGCACCCATTAGTTTAATTTGTTGATCACCATCTCCCGGTCGGGGGATCGAACCACCATGCTGCGACTCCGCATAGCATCAGCAACCAGACATCTTTCCACTGGACCACCATGCCAAGAAAAGTCTCAGGTTAGAAGACCAGCTTTCACATATCTGATATGCTGAAACACTGACGAGTCATATGGGACTATCTGTGGATGCACCTGCCACGATTCAATCCTTGGCATTTAAGCCTATTGTACTCTGACTCCATCACGGCTCTGGCAGTATATGTATTTTATGTGTTTGAAGCACTGGCAACGTGCAGCTTCAATTTCCATGTGCTAACCAGCTGACAGTCACGCACCCATTAGTTTAATTTGTTGATCACCATCTCCCGGTCGGGGGATCGAACCGCCATACTGCAACTCCGCATAGCATCAGCAACCAGACATCTTTCCAATGAACTACCATGCCAAGAAAAGTCTCAGGTTAGCAGACCAGCTTTCACATGTCTGATATGCTGACACACTGACGATTCATATGGGACTATCTGTGTATGCACCTGCCACGATTCAATCCTTGGCATTTAAGCCTATTGTACTCTGACTCCATCACGGCTCTGGCAGTATATGTATTTTATTTTATTGAAGCACTGGCAACGTGCGGCTTCAATTTCCATGTGCTAACCAGCCGACAGTCATGCACCCATTAGTTTAATTTGTTGATCACCATTTCCCGGTCGGGGGATCGAACCGCCATACTGCAACTCCGCATAGCATCAGCAACCAGACATCTTTCCACTGGACCACCGTGCCAAGAAAAGTCTCAGGTTAGCAGACCAGCTTTCACATGTCTGATATGCTGACACACTGACGATTCATATGGGACTATCTGTGGATGCACCTGCCACGATTCAATCCTTGGCATTTAAGCCTATTGTACTCTGACTCCATCACGGCTCTGGCTTTATATGTATCTTATTTTATTGACGCACTGGCAGAGTGCGCTTCAATTTCCATGTGCTAACCAGCCGACAGTCATGCACCCATTAGTTTAATTTGTTGATCACCATTTCCCGGTCGGGGGATCGAACCGCCATACTGCAACTCCACATAACATCAGCAACCAGACATCTTTCCACTGGACCACCGTGCCAAGAAAAGACTCAGGTTAGCAGACCAGCTTTCACATGTCTGACATGCTGACATGCTGACACACTGACGATTCATATGGCACTATCTGTGGATGCACCTGCCACGATTCAATCCTTGGCATTTAAGCCTATTGTACTCTGACTCCATCACGGCTCTGGCAGTATATGTATTTTATTTTATTGACGCACTGGCAATGTGCGGCTTCAATTTCCATGTGCTAACCAGCTGACAGTCACGCACCCATTAGTTTAATTTGTTGATCACCATCTCCCGGTCGGGGGATCGAACCACCATGCTGCGACTCCGCATAGCATCAGCAACCAGACATCTTTCCACTGGACCAACGTGCCAAGAAAAGTCTCAGGTTAACAGACCAGCTTTCACATGTCTGATATGCTGACACACTGACGATTCATTTGGCACTATCTGTGGATGCACCTGCCACGATTCAATCCTTGGCATTTAAGCCTATTGTACACTGACTCCATCACGGCTCTGGCAGTATATGTATTTTATTTTGTTGACGCATTGGCAACGTGCGGCTTCAATTTCCATGTGCTAACCAGCCGACAGTCACGCACCCATTAGTTTAATTTGTTGATCACCATCTCCCGGTCGGGGGATCGAACCGCCATACTGCAACTCCGCATAGCATCAGCAACCAGACATCTTTCCACTGGACCACCGTGCCAAGAAAAGTCTCAGGTTAGCAGACCAGCTTTCACATGTCTGATATCCTGACACACTGACGATTCATATGGGACTATCTGTGGATGCACCTGCCACGATTCAATCCTTGGCATTTAAGCCTATTGTCCTCTGACTCCATCACGGCTCTGGCAGTATATGTATTTTATTTTATTGATGCACTGGCAACGTGCGGCTTCAATTTCCATATGCTAACCAGCCAACAGTCACGCACCCATTAGTTTAATTTGTTGATCACCATCTCCCAGTCGGGGGATCGAACCGCCATACTGCAACTCCGCATAGCATCAGCAACCAGACATCTTTCCACTGGACCACCATGCCAAGAAAAGTCTCAGGTTAGCAGACCAGCTTTCACATGTCTGATATGCTGACACACGGACGATTCATATGGGACTAACTGTGGATGCACCTGCCACGATTCAATCCTTGGCATTTAAGCCTATTGTACTCTGACTCCATCACGGCTCTGGCAGTATGTGTATTTTATTTTATTGACGCACTGGCAACGTGCGGCTTCAATTTCCACATGCTACCCAGCCGACAGTCACGCACCCATTAGTTTAATTTGTTGATCACCATCTCCCGGTCGGGGGATCGAACCGCCATACTGCAACTCCGCATAGCATCAGCAACCAGACATCTTTCCACTGGACCACGGTGCCAAGAAATGTCTCAGGTTAGCAGACCAGCTTTCACATGTCTGATCTGCTGACACACTGACGATTCATATGGGAATATCTGTGGATGCACCTGCCATGATTGAATCCTTGGCATTCAAGCCTATTGTACTCTGACTCCATCACGCTCTGGCAGTATATGTATTTTATTTTATTGACGCACTGGCAACGTGCAGCTTCAATTTCCATGTGCAAACCAGCCGACAGTCACGCACCCATTAGTTTAATTTGTTGATCACCATCTCCCGGTCGGGGGATCGAACCGCCATACTGCAACTCCTCATAGCATCAGCAACCAGACATCTTTCCACTGGACCACCGTGCCAAGAAAAGTCTCAGGTTAGCAGACCAGCTTTCACATGTCTGATATCCTGACACACTGACGATTCATATGGGACTATCTGTGGATGCACCTGCCACGATTCAATCCTTGGCATTTAAGCCTATTGTCCTCTGACTCCATCACGGCTCTGGCAGTATATGTATTTTATTTTATTGATGCACTGGCAACGTGCGGCTTCAATTTCCATATGCTAACCAGCCAACAGTCACGCACCCATTAGTTTAATTTGTTGATCACCATCTCCCGGTCGGGGGATCGAACCGCCATACTGCAACTCCGCATAGCATCAGCAACCAGACATCTTTCCACTGGACCACCATGCCAAGAAAAGTCTCAGGTTAGCAGACCAGCTTTCACATGTCTGATATGCTGACACACTGACGATTCATATGGGACTATCTGTGGATGCACCTGCCACGATTCAATCCTTGGCATTTAAGCCTATTGTACTCTGACTCCATCACGGCTCTGGCAGTATATGTATTTTATTTTATTGACGCACTGGTAACGTGCGGCTTCAATTTCCATGTGCTAACCAGCCGACAGTCACGCACCCATTAGTTTAATTTGTTGATCACCATCTCCCGGTCGGGCGATCGAACCGCCATACTGCAACTCCGCATAGCATCAGCAACCAGACATCTTTCCACTGGACCACCGTGCCAAGAAAAGTCTCAGGTTAACAGACCAGCTTTCACATGTCTGATATGCTGACACACTGATGATTCATTTGGCACTATCTGTGGATGCACCTGCCACGATTCAATCCTTGGCATTTAAGCCTATTGTACTCTGACTCCATCACGGCTCTGGCAGTATATGTATTTTATTTTATTGACGCACTGGCAACGTGCGGCTTCAATTTCCATGTACTAACCAGCCGACAGTCACGCACCCATTAGTTTAATTTGTTGATCACCATCTCCCGGTCGGGGGATCGAACCGCCATACTGCAACTCCGCATAGCATCAGCAACCAGACATCTTTCCACTGGACCACCATGCCAAGAAAAGTCTCAGGTTAGCAGACCAGCTTTCACATGTCTGATATGCTGACACACTGACGATTCATTTGGCACTATCTGTGGATGCACCTGCCACGATTCAATCCTTGGCATTTAAGCCTATTGTACTCTGACTCCATCACGGCTCTGGCAGTATATGTATTTTATTTTATTGACGCACTGGCAACGTGCGGCTTCAATTTCCATGTACTAACCAGCCGACAGTCACGCACCCATTAGTTTAATTTGTTGATCACCATCTCCCGGTCGGGGGATCGAACCGCCATACTGCAACTCCGCATAGCATCAGCAACCAGACATCTTTCCACTGGACCACCGTGCCAAGAAAAGTCTCAGGTTCGCAGACCAGCTTTCACATGTCTGATATGCTGACACACTGACGATTCATATGGGAATATCTGTGGAGGCACCTGCCACGATTCAATCCTTGGCATTTAAGCCTATTGTACTCTGACTCCTTCACTGCTCTGGCAGTATGTGTATTTTATTTTATTGACGCTCTGGCAACGTGCGGCTTCAATTTCCATGTGCTAACCAGCCAACAGTCACGCACCCATTACTTTAATTTGTTGATCACCATCTCCCGGTCGGGGGATCGAACCACCATACTGCAACTCCGCATAGCTTCAGCAACCAGACATCTTTCCACTGGCCCACGGTGCAAAGAAAAGTCTCAGGTTAGCAGACCAGCTTTCACATGTCTGATATGCTGACACACTGACGATTCATATGGGAATATCTCTGGATGCAGCTGCCATGATTCAATCCTTGGCATTTAAGCCTATTGTACTCTGACTCCATCACGGCTCTGGCAGTATATGTATTTTATTTTATTGACGCACTGGCAACGTGCGGCTTCAATTTCCATGTGCTAACCAGCCGACAGTCACGCACCCATTAGTTTAATTTGTTGATCACCATCTCCCGGTCGGGGGATCGAACCGCCATACTGCAACTCCGCATAGCATCAGCAACCAGACATCTTTCCACTGGACCACCGTGCCAAGAAAAGTCTCAGGTTAACAGACCAGCTTTCACATGTCTGATATGCTGACACACTGACGATTCACTTGGCACTATCTGTGGATGCACCTGCCACGATTCAATCCTTGGCATTTAAGCCTATTGTACTCTGACTCCATCACTGCTCTGGCAGTATGTGTATTTTATTTTATTGACGCTCTGGCAACGTGCGGCTTCAATTTCCATGTGCTAACCAGCCAACAGTCACGCACCCATTACTTTAATTTGTTGATCACCATCTTCCGGACGGGGGATCGAACCGCCATACTACAACTCCGCATAGCATCAGCAACCAGACATCTTTCCACTGGCCCACGGTGCAAAGAAAAGTCTCATGTTAGCAGACCAGCTTTCACATGTCTGATATGCTGACACACTGACGATTCATATGGGAATATCTGTGGATGCAGCTGCCACGATTCAATCCTTGGCATTTAAGCCTATTGTACTCTGACTCCATCACGGCTCTGGCAGTATATGTATTTTATTTTATTGACGCATTGGCAACCCGTGGCTTCAATTTCCATGTGCTAACCAGCCGACAGTCATGCACCCATTAGTTTAATTTGTTGATCACCATCTCCCGGTCAGGAAATCGAACCGCCATACTGCAACTCCGCATAGCATCAGCAACCAGACATCTTTCCACTGAACTACCATGCCAAGAAAAGTCTCAGGTTAGCAGACCAGCTTTCACATGTCTGATATGCTGACACACTGACGATTCATATGGGACTATCTGTGTATGCACCTGCCACGATTCAATCCTTGGCATTGAAGCCTATTGTACTCTGACTCCATCACACTCTTGCAGTATATGTATTTTATTTTACTGAAGCACTGGCAACGTGCGCCTTCAATTTCCATGTGCTAACCAGCCGACAGTCATGCACCCATTAGTTTAATTTGTTGATCACCATCTCCCGGTCGGGGGGTCGAACCGCCATACTGCAACTCCGCATAGCATCAGCAACCAGACATCTTTCCACTGGACCACCGTGCCAAGAAAGTCTCAGGTTAGCAGACCAGCTTTCACATGTCTGATATGCTGACACACTGACGATTCATATGGGACTATCTGTGTATGCACCTGCCACGATTAAATCCTTGGCATTTAAGCCTATTGTACTCTGACTCCATCACGGCTCTGGCAGTATATGTATTTTATTTTATTGACGCACTGGCAACGTGCGGCTTCAATTTCCATGTGCTAACCAGCCGAGAGTCATGCACCCATTAGTTTAATTTGTTGATCACCATCTCCCGGTCTGGGGATCGAACCGCCATACAGCAACTCCGCATAGCATCAGCAACCAGACATCTTTCCACTGGACCACGTGCCAAGAAAAGTCTCAGGTTAGCAGACCAGCTTTCACATGTCTGATATGCTGACACACTGACGATTCATATTGGACTATCTGTGGATGCACCTGCCATGATTCAATCCTTGGCATTTACGCCTATTGTACTCTGACTCCATCACGGCTCTGGCAGTATAGGTATTTTATTTTATTGACGCACTGGCAACGTGCGGCTTCAATTTCCATGTGCTAACCAGCCGACAGTTACGCACCGATTAGTTTAATTTGTTGATCACCATCTCCCGGTCGGGGGATCGAACCGCCATACTGCAACTCCGCATAGCATCAGCAACCAGACATCTTTTCACTGGACCACCGTGCCAAGAAAAGTCTCAGGTTAACAGACCAGCTTTCACATGTCTGATATGCTGACACACTGACGATTCATTTGGCACTATCTGTGGATGCACCTGCCACGATTCAATCCTTGGCATTTAAGCCTATTGTACTCTGACTCCATCACGGCTCTGGCAGTATATGTATTTTATTTTATTGACGCATTGGCAATGCGTGGCTTCAATTTCCATGTACTAACCAGCCGACAGTCACGCACCCATTAGTTTAATTTGTTGATCACCATCTCCCGGTCGGGGGATCGAACTGCCATACTGCAACTCCGCATAGCATCAGCAACCAGACATCTTTCCACTGGACCACCGTGCCAAGAAAAGTCTCAGGTTAGCAGACCAGCTTTCACATGTCTGATATGCTGACACACTGACGATTCATATGGGACTATCTGTGGATGCACTTGCCACGATTCAATCCTTGTCATTTAAGCCTATTGTACTCTGACTCCATCACGGCTCTGGCAGTATATGTATTTTATTTTATTGACGCACTGGCAACGTGCAGTTTCAATCTCCATGTGCTAACCAGCCGACAGTCATGCACCCATTAGTTTAATTTGTTGATCACCATCTCCCGGTTGGGGGATCGAACCGCCATACTGCAACTCCGCATAGCATCAGCAACCAGACATCTTTCCACTGGACGACCGTGCCAAGAAAAGTATCAGGTTAGCAGACCAGCTTTCACATGTCTGATATGCTGACACACTGACGATTCATATGGGACTATCTGTGGATGCACCTGCCACGATTCAATCCTTGGCATTTAATCCTATTGTACTCTGACTCCATCACGGCTCTGGCAGTATGTGTATTTTATTTTATTGACGCACTGGCAGCGTGCAGCTTCAATTTCCATGTGCTACCCAGCCGACAGTCACGCACCCATTAGTTTAATTTGTTGATCACCATCTCCCGGTCGGGGGATCGAACCGCCATACTGCAACCCCGCATAGCATCAGCAACCAGACATCTTTCCACTGGACCACCGTGCCAAGAAATGTCTCAGGTTAGCAGACCAGCTTTCACATGTCTGATATGCTGACACACTGACGATTTATATGGGACTATCTGTGGATGCACCTGCCACGATTCAATCCTTGGCATTTAAGCCTATTTTACTCTGACTCCATCACGGCTCTGGCAGTATATGTATTAAATTTTGTTGACCCGTTGGCAACACGTGGCTTCAATTTCCATGTACTAACCAGCCGACAGTCATGCACCCATTAGTTTAATTTGTTGATCACCATCTCCCGGTCAGGGAATCGAACCGCCATTCTGCAACTCTGCATAGCATCAGCAACCAGACATCTTTCCACTGGACCACCGTGCCAAGAAATGTCTCAGGTTAGCAGACCAGCTTTCACATGTCTGATATGCTGACACACTGACGATTCATATGGGACTATCTGTGGATGCACCTGCCACGATTCAATCCTTGGCATTTAAGCCTATTGTACTCTGACTCCATCACGGCTCTGGCAGTATATGTATTTTATTTTATTGACGCACTGGCAACGTGCGGCTTCAATTTCCATGTGCTAACCAGCCGAGAGTCATGCACCCATTAGTTTAATTTGTTGATCACCATCTCCCGGTCGGGGGATCGAACCGCCATACAGCAACTCGCATAGCATCAGCAACCAGACATCTTTCCACTGGACCACCGTGCCAAGAAAAGTCTCAGGTTAGCAGACCAGCTTTCACATGTCTGATATGCTGACACACTGACGATTCATATGGGATTATCTGTGGATGCACCTGCCATGATTCAATCCTTGGCATTTAAGCCTATTGTACTCTGACTCCATCACGGCTCTGGCAGTATATGTATTTTATTTTATTGACGCACTGGCAACGTGCGGCTTCAATTTCCATGTGCTAACCAGGCGACAGTCATGCACCTATTAGTTTAATTGGTTGATCACCATCTCCCGGTCGGGGGATCGAACCGCCATACTGCAACTCCACATAGCATCAGCAACCAGACATCTTTCCACTGGACCACCGTGCCAAGAAATGTCTCAGGTTAGCAGACCCGCTTTCACATGTCTGATATGCTGACACACTGACGATTCATATGGGACTATCTGTGGATGCACCTGCCACGATTCAATCCTTGGCATTTAAGCCTATTGTACTCTGACTCCATCACGGCTCTGGCAGTATATGTATTTTATTTTGTTGACGCACTGGCAATGTGCGGCTTCAATTTCCATGTGCTAACCAGCCGACAGTCATGCACCCATTAGTTTAATTTGTTGATCACCACCTCCCGGTCGGGGGATCGAACCACCATACTGCAACTCCGCATAGCATCAGCAACCAGACATATTTCCACTGGACCACGGTGCCAAGAAAAGTCTCTGGTTAGCAGACCAGCTTTCACATGTCTGATATGCTGACACACTGACGATTCATATGGGACTATCTGTGGATGCACCTGCCATGATTCAATCCTTGGCATTTAAGCCTATTTTACTCTGACTCCATCACGGCTCTGGCAGTATATGTATTTTATTTTTTTGACGCATTGGCAACACGTGGCTTCAATTTCCATGTACTAACCAGCCGACAGTCATGCACCCATTAGTTTAATTTGTTGATCACCATCTCCCGGTCAGGGAATCGAACCGCCATACTGCAACTCCGCATAGCATCAGCAACCGGACATCTTTCCACTGGACCACCGTGCCAAGAAATGTCTCAGGTTAGCAGACCAGCTTTCACATGTCTGATATGCTGACACACTGACGATTCATATGGGACTATCTGTGGATGCACCTGCCACGATTCAATCCTTGGCATTTAAGCCTATTGTACTCTGACTCCATCACGGCTCTGTCAGTATATGTATTTTATTTTATTGACGCACTGGCAACGTGCGGCTTCAATTTCCATGTGCTAACCAGCCGAGAGTCATGCACCCATTACTTTAATTTGTTGATCACCATCTCCCGGTCGGGGGATTGAACCGCCATACAGCAACTCCACATAGCATCAGCAACCAGACATCTTTCCCCTGGACCACCGTGCCAAAAACAGTCTCAGGTTAGCAGACCAGCTTTCACATGTCTGATATGCAGACACACTGACGATTCATATGGGACTATCTGTGGATGCACCTGCCATGATTCAATCCTTGGCATTTAAGCCTATTGTACTCTGACTCCATCACGGCTCTGGCAGTATATGTATTTTATTTTATTGACGCACTGGCAACGTGCGGCTTCAATTTCCATGTGCTAACCAGCCGAGAGTCATGCACCCATTACTTTAATTTGTTGATCACCATCTCCCGGTCGGGGGATCGAACCGCCATACTGCAACTCCGCATAGCATCAGCAACCAGACATCTTTCCACTGGACCACGTGCCAAGAAAGGTCTCAGGTTAGCAGACCACCTTTCACATGTCTGATATGTTGACACACTGACGATTTATATGGGACTATCTGTGGATGCACCTGCCACGATTCAATCCTTGGCATTTAAGCCTATTGTACTCTGATGCCATCACGGCTCTGCCAGTATATGTATTTTATTTTATTGACGCACTGGCAACGTGCGGCTTCAATTCCCATGTGCTAACCAGCTGACAGTCATGCACCCATTAGTTTAATTTGTTGATCACCATCTCACGGTCGGGGGATCGAACCGCCATACTGCAACTCCGCATAGCATCAGCAACCAGACATCTTTCCACTGGACCACTGTGCCAAGAAAAGTCTCAGGTTAGTAGACCAGCTTTCACATGTCTGATATGCTGACACACTGACGATTTATATGGGACTATCTGTGGATGCACCTGCCACGATTCAATCCTTGGCATTTAAGCCTATTGTACTCTGACGCCATCACGGCTCTGGCCGTATATGTATTTTATTTTATTGACGCACTGGCAACGTGCGACTTCAATTTCCATGTGCTAACCAGCCGACAGTCATGCACCCATTAGTTTAATTTGTTGATCACCATCTCCCGGTCGGGGGATCGAACCGCCATACTGCAACTCTGCATAGCATCAGCAACCAGACATCTTTCCACTGGACCACTGTGCCAAGAAAAGTCTCAGGTTAGTAGACCACCTTTCACATGTCTGATATGCTGACACACTGACGATTTATATGGGACTATCTGTGGATGCACCTGCCACGATTCAATCCTTGGCATTTAAGCCTATTGTACTCTGACTCCATCACGGCTCTGACAGTATATGTATTTTTTTTTATTGACGCACTGGCAACGTGCTGCTTCAATTTCCATGTGCTAACCAGCCGACAGTTATGTACACATTACTTTAATTTGTTGATCACCATCTCCCGGTCGGGGGATCGAACCGCCATACTGCAACTCCGCATAGCATCAGCAACCAGACATCTTTCCACTGGACCACTGTGCCAAGAAAAGTCTCAGGTTAGCAGACCAGCTTTCACATGTCTGATATGCTGACACACTGACGATTCATATGGGACTATCTGTGGATGCACCTGCCATGATTCAATCCTTGGCATTTAAGCCTGTTGTACTCTGACTCCATCACGGCTCTGGCAGTATATGTATTGCATTTTATTGACGCACTGGCAACGTGCAGCTTCAATTTCCATGTGCTAACCAGCCGACAGTCATGCACCCATTAGTTTAATTTGTTGATCACCATCTCCCGGTCGGGGGATCGAACCGCCATACTGCAACTCCGCATAGCATCAGCAACCAGACAGCTTTCCACTGGACCACCGTGCCAAGAAAAGTCTCAGGTTAGCAGACCAGCTTTCACATGTCTGATATGCTGACACACTGACGATTTATATGGGACTATCTGTGGATGCACCTGCCACGATTCAATCCTTGGCATTTAAGCCTATTGTACTCTGACTCCATCACGGCTCTGGCAGTATATGTATTTTATTTTATTGACGCACTGGCAACGTGCGGCTTCAATTTCCATGTGCTAACCAGCCGACAGTCATGCACCCATTAGTTTAATTTGCTGATCACCATCTCCCGGTCGGGCCATCGAACCGCCATACTGCAACTCCGCAGAGCATCAGCAACCAGACATCTTTCCACTGGACCAACGTGCCAAGAAAAGTCTCAGGTTAGCAGACCAGCTTTCACATGTCTGATATGCAGACACACTGACGATTCATATGGGACTATCTGTGGCTGCACCTGCCACGATTCAATCCTTGGCATTTAAGCCTATTGTACTCTGACTCCATCACGGCTCTGGCAGTATATGTATTGTATTTTATTGACGCACTGGCAACGTGCTGCTACAATTTCCATGTGCTAACCAGCCGACAGTTATGCACCCATTAGTTTAATTTGTTGATCACCATCTCCCGGTCGGGGGATCGAAACGCCATACTGCAACTCTGCATAGCATCAGCAACCAGACATCTTTCCACTGGACCACCGTGCCAAGAAAAGTCTCAGGTTATCAGACCAGCTTTTACATGTCTGATATGCTGACACACTGACGATTCATATGGGACCATCTGTGGATGCCCCTGCCACGATTCAATCCTTGGCATTTAAGCCTATTGTACTCTGACTCCATCGCGGCTCTGACAGTATATGTATTTTATTTTATTGACGCACTGGCAACGTGCTGCTTCAATTTCCATGTGCTAACCAGCCGACAGTCATGCACCCATTACTTTAATTTGTTGATCACCATCTCCCGGTCGGGGGATCGAACCGCCATACTGCAACTCCGCATAGCATCAGCAACCAGACATCTTTCCACTGGACCACCATGCCAAGAAAAGTCTAAGGTTAGCAGACCAGCCTTCACATGTCTGATATGCTGACACACTGACGATTTATATGGGACTATCTGTGGATGCACCTGCCACGATTCAATCCTTGGCATTTAAGCCTATTGTACTCTGACGCCATCACGGCTCAGGCAGTATATGTATTTTTTTTTATTGACGCACTGGCAACGTGTGGCTTCAATTTCCATGTGCTAACCAGCCAACAGTCATGCACCCATTAGTTTAATTTGTTGATCACCATCTCCCGCTCGGGGGATCGACCCGCCATACCGCAACTCTGCATAGCATCAGCAACCAGACATCTTTCCGCTGGACCACCGTGTCAAGAAAAGTCTCAGGTTATCAGACCAGCTTTCACCTGTCTGATATGCTGACACACTGACGATTCATATGGGACTATCTGTGGATGCACCTGCCACGATTCAATCCTTGGCATTTAAGCCAATTGTACTCTGACTCCATCATGATTCTGGCAGTATATGTATTTTATTTTATTGACGCACTGGCAATGTGCAGCTTCAATTTCCATGTGCTAACCAGCCGACAGTCATGCACCCATTAGTTTAATTTGTTGATCACCATCTCCCAGTCGGGGGATCGAACCGCCATACTGCAACTCCGCAGAGCATCAGCAACCAGACATCTTTCCACTGGACCAACGTGCCAAGAAAAGTCTCAGGTTAGCAGACCAGCTTTCACATGTCTGATATGCTGACACACTGACGATTCATATGGGACTATCTGTGGCTGCACCTGCCACGATTCAATCCTTGGCATTTAAGCCTATTGTACTCTGACTCCATCACGGCTCTGGCAGTATATGTATTGTATTTTATTGACGCACTGGCAACGTGCTGCTACAATTTCCATATGCTAACCAGCCGACAGTTATGCACCCATTAGTTTAATTTGTTGATCACCATCTCCCGGTCGGGGGATCGAACTGCCATACTGCAACTCCGCATAGCATCAGCAACCAGACATCTTTCCACTGGACCACCGTGCCAAAAAAGTCTCAGGTTAACAGACCAGCTTTCACATGTCTGATATGCTGACACACTGACGATTCATATGGGAATATCTGTGGATGCACCTGCCACGATTCAATCCTTGGCATTTAAGCCTATTGTACTCTGACGCCATCACGGCTCTGGCCGTATATGTATTTTATTTTATTGACGCACTGGCAACGTGCGGCTTCAATTTCCATGTGCTAACCAGCCGACAGTCATGCACCCATTAGTTTAATTTGTTGATCACCATCTCCCGGTCGGGGGATCGAACCGCCATACTGCAACTCCGCATAACATCAGCAACCAGACATCTTTCCACTGGACCACCGTGCAAGAAAATTCTCAGGTTAGCAGACCAGCTTTTACATGTCTGATATGCTGACACACTGACGATTTATATGGGACTATCTGTGGATGCACCTGCCACGATTCAATCCTTGGCATTTAAGCCTATTGTACTTTGACGCCATCACGGCTCTGGCAGTACATGTATTTTATTTTATTGATGCACTGGCAACGTGCGTCTTCAATTTCCATGTGCTAACCAGCCGACAGTCATGCACCCATTAGTTTAATTTGTTGATCACCATCTCCCGGTCGGGGGATCGAACCGCCATACTGCAACTCCGCATAGCATCAGCAACCAGACATCTTTCCAATGGACCACCGTGCCAAGAAAAGTCTCAGGTTAGTAGACCAGCTTTCACATGTCTGATATGCTGACACACTGACGATTTATATGGGACTATCTGTGGATGCACCTGCCACGATTCAATCCTTGGCATTTAAGCCTATTGTACTCTGACGCCATCACGGCTCTGGCCGTATATGTATTAAATTTTGTTGACCCGTTGGCAACACGTGGCTTCAATTTCCATGTACTAACCAGCCGACAGTCATGCACCCATTAGTTTAATTTGTTGATCACCATCTCCCGGTCAGGGAATCGAACCGCCATTCTGCAACTCTGCATAGCATCAGCAACCAGACATCTTTCCACTGGACCACCGTGCCAAGAAATGTCTCAGGTTAGCAGACCAGCTTTCACATGTCTGATATGCTGACACACTGACGATTCATATGGGACTATCTGTGGATGCACCTGCCACGATTCAATCCTTGGCATTTAAGCCTATTGTACTCTGACTCCATCACGGCTCTGGCAGTATATGTATTTTATTTTATTGACGCACTGGCAACGTGCGGCTTCAATTTCCATGTGCTAACCAGCCGAGAGTCATGCACCCATTAGTTTAATTTGTTGATCACCATCTCCCGGTCGGGGGATCGAACCGCCATACAGCAACTCGCATAGCATCAGCAACCAGACATCTTTCCACTGGACCACCGTGCCAAGAAAAGTCTCAGGTTAGCAGACCAGCTTTCACATGTCTGATATGCTGACACACTGACGATTCATATGGGATTATCTGTGGATGCACCTGCCATGATTCAATCCTTGGCATTTAAGCCTATTGTACTCTGACTCCATCACGGCTCTGGCAGTATATGTATTTTATTTTATTGACGCACTGGCAACGTGCGGCTTCAATTTCCATGTGCTAACCAGGCGACAGTCATGCACCTATTAGTTTAATTGGTTGATCACCATCTCCCGGTCGGGGGATCGAACCGCCATACTGCAACTCCACATAGCATCAGCAACCAGACATCTTTCCACTGGACCACCGTGCCAAGAAATGTCTCAGGTTAGCAGACCCGCTTTCACATGTCTGATATGCTGACACACTGACGATTCATATGGGACTATCTGTGGATGCACCTGCCACGATTCAATCCTTGGCATTTAAGCCTATTGTACTCTGACTCCATCACGGCTCTGGCAGTATATGTATTTTATTTTGTTGACGCACTGGCAACGTGCGGCTTCAATTTCCATGTGCTAACCAGCCGACAGTCATGCACCCATTAGTTTAATTTGTTGATCACCACCTCCCGGTCGGGGGATCGAACCACCATACTGCAACTCTGCATAGCATCAGCAACCAGACATATTTCCACTGGACCACGGTGCCAAGAAAAGTCTCTGGTTAGCAGACCAGCTTTCACATGTCTGATATGCTGACACACTGACGATTCATATGGGACTATCTGTGGATGCACCTGCCATGATTCAATCCTTGGCATTTAAGCCTATTTTACTCTGACTCCATCACGGCTCTGGCAGTATATGTATTTTATTTTTTTGACACATTGGCAACACGTGGCTTCAATTTCCATGTACTAACCAGCCGACAGTCATGCACCCATTAGTTTAATTTGTTGATCACCATCTCCCGGTCAGGGAATCGAACCGCCATACTGCAACTCCGCATAGCATCAGCAACCGGACATCTTTCCACTGGACCACCGTGCCAAGAAATGTCTCAGGTTAGCAGACCAGCTTTCACATGTCTGATATGCTGACACACTGACGATTTATATGGGACTATCTGTGGATGCACCTGCCACGATTCAATCCTTGGCATTTAAGCCTATTGTACTTTGACGCCATCACGGCTCTGGCAGTACATGTATTTTATTTTATTGATGCACTGGCAACGTGCGTCTTCAATTTCCATGTGCTAACCAGCCGACAGTCATGCACCCATTAGTTTAATTTGTTGATCACCATCTCCCGGTCGGGGGATCGAACCGCCATACTGCAACTCCGCATAGCATCAGCAACCAGACATCTTTCCAATGGACCACCGTGCCAAGAAAAGTCTCAGGTTAGTAGACCAGCTTTCACATGTCTGATATGCTGACACACTGACGATTTATATGGGACTATCTGTGGATGCACCTGCCACGATTCAATCCTTGGCATTTAAGCCTATTGTACTCTGACGCCATCACGGCTCTGGCCGTATATGTATTAAATTTTGTTGACCCGTTGGCAACACGTGGCTTCAATTTCCATGTACTAACCAGCCGACAGTCATGCACCCATTAGTTTAATTTGTTGATCACCATCTCCCGGTCAGGGAATCGAACCGCCATTCTGCAACTCTGCATAGCATCAGCAACCAGACATCTTTCCACTGGACCACCGTGCCAAGAAATGTCTCAGGTTAGCAGACCAGCTTTCACATGTCTGATATGCTGACACACTGACGATTCATATGGGACTATCTGTGGATGCACCTGCCACGATTCAATCCTTGGCATTTAAGCCTATTGTACTCTGACTCCATCACGGCTCTGGCAGTATATGTATTTTATTTTATTGACGCACTGGCAACGTGCGGCTTCAATTTCCATGTGCTAACCAGCCGAGAGTCATGCACCCATTAGTTTAATTTGTTGATCACCATCTCCCGGTCGGGGGATCGAACCGCCATACAGCAACTCGCATAGCATCAGCAACCAGACATCTTTCCACTGGACCACCGTGCCAAGAAAAGTCTCAGGTTAGCAGACCAGCTTTCACATGTCTGATATGCTGACACACTGACGATTCATATGGGATTATCTGTGGATGCACCTGCCATGATTCAATCCTTGGCATTTAAGCCTATTGTACTCTGACTCCATCACGGCTCTGGCAGTATATGTATTTTATTTTATTGACGCACTGGCAACGTGCGGCTTCAATTTCCATGTGCTAACCAGGCGACAGTCATGCACCTATTAGTTTAATTGGTTGATCACCATCTCCCGGTCGGGGGATCGAACCGCCATACTGCAACTCCACATAGCATCAGCAACCAGACATCTTTCCACTGGACCACCGTGCCAAGAAATGTCTCAGGTTAGCAGACCCGCTTTCACATGTCTGATATGCTGACACACTGACGATTCATATGGGACTATCTGTGGATGCACCTGCCACGATTCAATCCTTGGCATTTAAGCCTATTGTACTCTGACTCCATCACGGCTCTGGCAGTATATGTATTTTATTTTGTTGACGCACTGGCAACGTGCGGCTTCAATTTCCATGTGCTAACCAGCCGACAGTCATGCACCCATTAGTTTAATTTGTTGATCACCACCTCCCGGTCGGGGGATCGAACCACCATACTGCAACTCTGCATAGCATCAGCAACCAGACATATTTCCACTGGACCACGGTGCCAAGAAAAGTCTCTGGTTAGCAGACCAGCTTTCACATGTCTGATATGCTGACACACTGACGATTCATATGGGACTATCTGTGGATGCACCTGCCATGATTCAATCCTTGGCATTTAAGCCTATTTTACTCTGACTCCATCACGGCTCTGGCAGTATATGTATTTTATTTTTTTGACGCATTGGCAACACGTGGCTTCAATTTCCATGTACTAACCAGCCGACAGTCATGCACCCATTAGTTTAATTTGTTGATCACCATCTCCCGGTCAGGGAATCGAACCGCCATACTGCAACTCCGCATAGCATCAGCAACCGGACATCTTTCCACTGGACCACCGTGCCAAGAAATGTCTCAGGTTAGCAGACCAGCTTTCACATGTCTGATATGCTGACACACTGACGATTCATATGGGACTATCTGTGGATGCACCTGCCACGATTCAATCCTTGGCATTTAAGCCTATTGTACTCTGACTCCATCACGGCTCTGTCAGTATATGTATTTTATTTTATTGACGCACTGGCAACGTGCGGCTTCAATTTCCATGTGCTAACCAGCCGAGAGTCATGCACCCATTACTTTAATTTGTTGATCACCATCTCCCGGTCGGGGGATTGAACCGCCATACAGCAACTCCACATAGCATCAGCAACCAGACATCTTTCCCCTGGACCACCGTGCCAAAAACAGTCTCAGGTTAGCAGACCAGCTTTCACATGTCTGATATGCAGACACACTGACGATTCATATGGGACTATCTGTGGATGCACCTGCCATGATTCAATCCTTGGCATTTAAGCCTATTGTACTCTGACTCCATCACGGCTCTGGCAGTATATGTATTTTATTTTATTGACGCACTGGCAACGTGCGGCTTCAATTTCCATGTGCTAACCAGCCGAGAGTCATGCACCCATTACTTTAATTTGTTGATCACCATCTCCCGGTCGGGGGATCGAACCGCCATACTGCAACTCCGCATAGCATCAGCAACCAGACATCTTTCCACTGGACCACGTGCCAAGAAAGGTCTCAGGTTAGCAGACCACCTTTCACATGTCTGATATGTTGACACACTGACGATTTATATGGGACTATCTGTGGATGCACCTGCCACGATTCAATCCTTGGCATTTAAGCCTATTGTACTCTGATGCCATCACGGCTCTGCCAGTATATGTATTTTATTTTATTGACGCACTGGCAACGTGCGGCTTCAATTCCCATGTGCTAACCAGCTGACAGTCATGCACCCATTAGTTTAATTTGTTGATCACCATCTCACGGTCGGGGGATCGAACCGCCATACTGCAACTCCGCATAGCATCAGCAACCAGACATCTTTCCACTGGACCACTGTGCCAAGAAAAGTCTCAGGTTAGTAGACCAGCTTTCACATGTCTGATATGCTGACACACTGACGATTTATATGGGACTATCTGTGGATGCACCTGCCACGATTCAATCCTTGGCATTTAAGCCTATTGTACTCTGACGCCATCACGGCTCTGGCCGTATATGTATTTTATTTTATTGACGCACTGGCAACGTGCGACTTCAATTTCCATGTGCTAACCAGCCGACAGTCATGCACCCATTAGTTTAATTTGTTGATCACCATCTCCCGGTCGGGGGATCGAACCGCCATACTGCAACTCTGCATAGCATCAGCAACCAGACATCTTTCCACTGGACCACTGTGCCAAGAAAAGTCTCAGGTTAGTAGACCACCTTTCACATGTCTGATATGCTGACACACTGACGATTTATATGGGACTATCTGTGGATGCACCTGCCACGATTCAATCCTTGGCATTTAAGCCTATTGTACTCTGACTCCATCACGGCTCTGACAGTATATGTATTTTTTTTTATTGACGCACTGGCAACGTGCTGCTTCAATTTCCATGTGCTAACCAGCCGACAGTTATGTACACATTACTTTAATTTGTTGATCACCATCTCCCGGTCGGGGGATCGAACCGCCATACTGCAACTCCGCATAGCATCAGCAACCAGACATCTTTCCACTGGACCACTGTGCCAAGAAAAGTCTCAGGTTAGCAGACCAGCTTTCACATGTCTGATATGCTGACACACTGACGATTCATATGGGACTATCTGTGGATGCACCTGCCATGATTCAATCCTTGGCATTTAAGCCTGTTGTACTCTGACTCCATCACGGCTCTGGCAGTATATGTATTGCATTTTATTGACGCACTGGCAACGTGCAGCTTCAATTTCCATGTGCTAACCAGCCGACAGTCATGCACCCATTAGTTTAATTTGTTGATCACCATCTCCCGGTCGGGGGATCGAACCGCCATACTGCAACTCCGCATAGCATCAGCAACCAGACAGCTTTCCACTGGACCACCGTGCCAAGAAAAGTCTCAGGTTAGCAGACCAGCTTTCACATGTCTGATATGCTGACACACTGACGATTTATATGGGACTATCTGTGGATGCACCTGCCACGATTCAATCCTTGGCATTTAAGCCTATTGTACTCTGACTCCATCACGGCTCTGGCAGTATATGTATTTTATTTTATTGACGCACTGGCAACGTGCGGCTTCAATTTCCATGTGCTAACCAGCCGACAGTCATGCACCCATTAGTTTAATTTGCTGATCACCATCTCCCGGTCGGGCCATCGAACCGCCATACTGCAACTCCGCAGAGCATCAGCAACCAGACATCTTTCCACTGGACCAACGTGCCAAGAAAAGTCTCAGGTTAGCAGACCAGCTTTCACATGTCTGATATGCAGACACACTGACGATTCATATGGGACTATCTGTGGCTGCACCTGCCACGATTCAATCCTTGGCATTTAAGCCTATTGTACTCTGACTCCATCACGGCTCTGGCAGTATATGTATTGTATTTTATTGACGCACTGGCAACGTGCTGCTACAATTTCCATGTGCTAACCAGCCGACAGTTATGCACCCATTAGTTTAATTTGTTGATCACCATCTCCCGGTCGGGGGATCGAAACGCCATACTGCAACTCTGCATAGCATCAGCAACCAGACATCTTTCCACTGGACCACCGTGCCAAGAAAAGTCTCAGGTTATCAGACCAGCTTTTACATGTCTGATATGCTGACACACTGACGATTCATATGGGACCATCTGTGGATGCCCCTGCCACGATTCAATCCTTGGCATTTAAGCCTATTGTACTCTGACTCCATCGCGGCTCTGACAGTATATGTATTTTATTTTATTGACGCACTGGCAACGTGCTGCTTCAATTTCCATGTGCTAACCAGCCGACAGTCATGCACCCATTACTTTAATTTGTTGATCACCATCTCCCGGTCGGGGGATCGAACCGCCATACTGCAACTCCGCAGAGCATCAGCAACCAGACATCTTTCCACTGGACCAACGTGCCAAGAAAAGTCTCAGGTTAGCAGACCAGCTTTCACATGTCTGATATGCTGACACACTGACGATTCATATGGGACTATCTGTGGCTGCACCTGCCACGATTCAATCCTTGGCATTTAAGCCTATTGTACTCTGACTCCATCACGGCTCTGGCAGTATATGTATTGTATTTTATTGACGCACTGGCAACGTGCTGCTACAATTTCCATATGCTAACCAGCCGACAGTTATGCACCCATTAGTTTAATTTGTTGATCACCATCTCCCGGTCGGGGGATCGAACTGCCATACTGCAACTCCGCATAGCATCAGCAACCAGACATCTTTCCACTGGACCACCGTGCCAAGAAAAGTCTCAGGTTAACAGACCAGCTTTCACATGTCTGATATGCTGACACACTGACGATTCATATGGGAATATCTGTGGATGCACCTGCCACGATTCAATCCTTGGCATTTAAGCCTATTGTACTCTGACGCCATCACGGCTCTGGCCGTATATGTATTTTATTTTATTGACGCACTGGCAACGTGCGGCTTCAATTTCCATGTGCTAACCAGCCGACAGTCATGCACCCATTAGTTTAATTTGTTGATCACCATCTCCCGGTCGGGGGATCGAACCGCCATACTGCAACTCCGCATAACATCAGCAACCAGACATCTTTCCACTGGACCACCGTGCAAGAAAATTCTCAGGTTAGCAGACCAGCTTTTACATGTCTGATATGCTGACACACTGACGATTTATATGGGACTATCTGTGGATGCACCTGCCACGATTCAATCCTTGGCATTTAAGCCTATTGTACTTTGACGCCATCACGGCTCTGGCAGTACATGTATTTTATTTTATTGATGCACTGGCAACGTGCGTCTTCAATTTCCATGTGCTAACCAGCCGACAGTCATGCACCCATTAGTTTAATTTGTTGATCACCATCTCCCGGTCGGGGGATCGAACCGCCATACTGCAACTCCGCATAGCATCAGCAACCAGACATCTTTCCAATGGACCACCGTGCCAAGAAAAGTCTCAGGTTAGCAGACCAGCTTTCACATGTCTGATATGCTGACACACTGACGATTCATATGGGACTATCTGTGGATGCACCTGCCACGATTCAATCCTTGGCATTTAAGCCTATTGTACTCTGACTTCATCATGGTTCTGGCAGTATATGTATTTTATTTTATTGACGCACTGGCAACATGCGGCTTCAATTTCCATGTGCTAACCAGCCGACAGTCATGCACCCATTAGTTTAATTTGTTGATCACCATCTCCCGGTCGGGGGATCGAACCGCCATACCGCAACTCCGCATAGCATCAGCAAACAGACATCTTTCCAATGGACCACCGTGCCAAGAAAAGTCTCAGGTTAGCAGACCACCTTTCACATGTCTGATATGTTGACACACTGACGATTTATATGGGACTATCTGTGGATGCACCTGCCACGATTCAATCCTTGGCATTTAAGCCTATTGTACTCTGACGCCATCACGGCTCTGCCAGTATATGTATTTTATTTTATTGACGCACTGGCAACGTGCGGCTTCAATTCCCATGTGCTAACCAGCTGACAGTCATGCACCCATTAGTTTAATTTGTTGATCACCATCTCACGGTCGGGGGATCGAACCGCCATACTGCAACTCCGCATAGCATCAGCAACCAGACATCTTTCCACTGGACCACTGTGCCAAGAAAAGTCTCAGGTTAGTAGACCAGCTTTCACATGTCTGATATGCTGACACACTGACGATTTATATGGGACTATCTGTGGATGCACCTGCCACGATTCAATCCTTGGCATTTAAGCCTATTGTACTCTGACGCCATCACGGCTCTGGCCGTATATGTATTTTATTTATTGACGCACTGGCAACGTGCGACTTCAATTTCCATGTGCTAACCAGCCGACAGTCATGCACCCATTAGTTTAATTTGTTGATCACCATCTCCCGGTCGGGGGATCGAACCGCCATACTGCAACTCCGCATAGCATCAGCAACCAGACATCTTTCCACTGGACCACTGTGCCAAGAAAAGTCTCAGGTTAGCAGACCAGCTTTCACATGTCTGATATGCTGACACACTGACGATTCATATGGGACTATCTGTGGATGCACCTGCCATGATTCAATCCTTGGCATTTAAGCCTGTTGTACTCTGACTCCATCACGGCTCTGGCAGTATATGTATTGCATTTTATTGACGCACTGGCAACGTGCAGCTTCAATTTCCATGTGCTAACCAGCCGACAGTCATGCACCCATTAGTTTAATTTGTTGATCACCATCTCCCGGTCGGGGGATCGAACCGCCATACTGCAACTCCGCATAGCATCAGCAACCAGACAGCTTTCCACTAGACCACCGTGCCAAGAAAAGTCTCAGGTTAGCAGACCAGCTTTCACATGTCTGATATGCTGACACACTGACGATTTCTATGGGACTATCTGTGGATGCACCTGCCACGATTCAATCCTTGGCATTTAAGCCTATTGTACTCTGACTCCATCACGGCTCTGGCAGTATATGTATTTTATTTTATTGACGCACTGGCAACGTGCGGCTTCAATTTCCATGTGCTTACCAGCCGACAGTCATGCACCCATTAGTTTAATTTGCTGATCACCATCTCCCGGTCGGGCCATCGAACCGCCATACTGCAACTCCGCAGAGCATCAGCAACCAGACATCTTTCCACTGGACCAACGTGCCAAGAAAAGTCTCAGGTTAGCAGACCAGCTTTCACATGTCTGATATGCAGACACACTGACGATTCATATGGGACTATCTGTGGCTGCACCTGCCACGATTCAATCCTTGGCATTTAAGCCTATTGTACTCTGACTCCATCACGGCTCTGGCAGTATATGTATTGTATTTTATTGACGCACTGGCAACGTGCTGCTACAATTTCCATGTGCTAACCAGCCGACAGTTATGCACCCATTAGTTTAATTTGTTGATCACCATCTCCCGGTCGGGGGATCGAAACGCCATACTGCAACTCTGCATAGCATCAGCAACCAGACATCTTTCCACTGGACCACCGTGCCAAGAAAAGTCTCAGGTTATCAGACCAGCTTTTACATGTCTGATATGCTGACACACTGACGATTCATATGGGACCATCTGTGGATGCCCCTGCCACGATTCAATCCTTGGCATTTAAGCCTATTGTACTCTGACTCCATCGCGGCTCTGACAGTATATGTATTTTAATTTATTGACGCACTGGCAACGTGCTGCTTCAATTTCCATGTGCTAACCAGCCGACAGTCATGCACCCATTACTTTAATTTGTTGATCACCATCTCCCGGTCGGGGGATCGAACCGCCATACTGCAACTCCGCATAGCATCAGCAACCAGACATCTTTCCACTGGACCACCATGCCAAGAAAAGTCTAAGGTTAGCAGACCAGCCTTCACATGTCTGATATGCTGACACACTGACGATTTATATGGGACTATCTGTGGATGCACCTGCCACGATTCAATCCTTGGCATTTAAGCCTATTGTACTCTGATGCCATCACGGCTCAGGCAGTATATGTATTTTTTTTTATTGACGCACTGGCAACGTGCGGCTTCAATTTCCATGTGCTAACCAGCCAACAGTCATGCACCCATTAGTTTAATTTGTTGATCACCATCTCCCGGTCGGGGGATCGACCCGCCATACCGCAACTCTGCATAGCATCAGCAACCAGACATCTTTCCGCTGGACCACCGTGTCAAGAAAAGTCTCAGGTTATCAGACCAGCTTTCACCTGTCTGATATGCTGACACACTGACGATTCATATGGGACTATCTGTGGATGCACCTGCCACGATTCAATCCTTGGCATTTAAGCCAATTGTACTCTGACTCCATCATGATTCTGGCAGTATATGTATTTTATTTTATTGACGCACTGGCAATGTGCAGCTTCAATTTCCATGTGCTAACCAGCCGACAGTCATGCAACCATTAGTTTAATTTGTTGATCACCATCTCCCAGTCGGGGGATCGAACCGCCATACTGCAACTCCGCAGAGCATCAGCAACCAGACATCTTTCCACTGGACCAACGTGCCAAGAAAAGTCTCAGGTTAGCAGACCAGCTTTCACATGTCTGATATGCTGACACACTGACGATTCATATGGGACTATCTGTGGCTGCACCTGCCACGATTCAATCCTTGGCATTTAAGCCTATTGTACTCTGACTCCATCACGGCTCTGGCAGTATATGTATTGTATTTTATTGACGCACTGGCAACGTGCTGCTACAATTTCCATATGCTAACCAGCCGACAGTTATGCACCCATTAGTTTAATTTGTTGATCACCATCTCCCGGTCGGGGGATCGAACCGCCATACTGCAACTCCGCATAGCATCAGCAACCAGACATCTTTCCACTGGACCACCGTGCCAAGAAAAGTCTCAGGTTAACAGACCAGCTTTCACATGTCTGATATGCTGACACACTGACGATTCATATGGGAATATCTGTGGATGCACCTGCCACGATTCAATCCTTGGCATTTAAGCCTATTGTACTCTGACGCCATCACGGCTCTGGCCGTATATGTATTTTATTTTATTGACGCACTGGCAACGTGCGGCTTCAATTTCCATGTGCTAACCAGCCGACAGTCATGCAACCATTAGTTTAATTTGTTGATCACCATCTCCCGGTCGGGGGATCGAACCGCCATACTGCAACACCGCATAACATCAGCAACCAGACATCTTTCCACTGGACCACCGTGCAAGAAAATTCTCAGGTTAGCAGACCAGCTTTTACATGTCTGATATGCTGACACACTGACGATTCATATGGGACTATCTGTGGATGCACCTGCCACGATTCAATCCTTGGCATTTAAGCCTATTGTACTCTGACTCCATCACGGCTCTAGCAGTATATGTATTGTATTTTATTGACGCACTGGCAACGTGTTGTTTCAATTTCCATGTGCTAACCAGCCGACAGTTATGCACCCATTAGTTTAATTTGTTGATCACCATCTCCTGGTCGGGGGATCGAACCGCCATACTGCAACTCCGCATAGCATCAGCAACCAGACATCTTTCCACTGGACCACCGTGCCAAGAAAAGTCTCAGGTTAGCAGACCAGCTTTCACATGTCTGATATGCTGACACACTGACGATTTATATGGGACTATCTGTGGATGCACCTGCCACGATTCAATCCTTGGCATTTAAGCCTATTGTATTCTGACTCCATCACGGCTCTGGCAGTATATGTATTTTATTTTATTGACGCACTGGCAACGTGCGGCTTCAATCTCCATGTGCTAACCAGCCGACAGTCATGCACCCATTAGTTTAATTTGTTGATCACCATCTCCCAGTCGATGGGGTTCGAACCGCCATACTGCAACTCCGCATAGCATCAGCAACCAGACATCTTTCCACTGGACCACCGTGCCAAGAAAAGTCTCAGGTTATCAGACCAGCTTTCACATGTCTGATATGCTGACACACTGACGATTCATATGGGACTATCTGTGGATGCACCTGCCACGATTCAATCCTTGGCATTTAAGCCAATTGTACTCTGACTCCATCACGGCTCTGGCAGTATATGTATTGTATTTTATTGACGCACTGGCAACGTGCTGCTACAATTTCCATGTGCTAACCAGCCGACAGTTATGCACCCATTAGTTTAATTTGTTGATCACCATCTCCCGGTCGGGGGATCGAACCGCCATACTGCAACTCCGCATAGCATCAGCAACCAGACATCTTTCCACTGGACCACCGTGCCAAGAAAAGTCTCAGGTTAGCAGACCAGCTTTCACATGTCTGATATGCTGACACACTGACGATTTATATGGGACTATCTGTGGATGCACCTGCCACGATTCAATCCTTGGCATTTAAGCCTATTGTACTTTGACGCCATCACGGCTCTGGCAGTACATGTATTTTATTTTATTGACGCACTGGCAACGTGCGTCTTCAATTTCCATGTGCTAACCAGCCGACAGTCATGCACCCATTAGTTTAATTTGTTGATCACCATCTCCCGGTCGGGGGATCGAACCGCCATACTGCAACTCCGCATAGCATCAGCAACCAGACATCTTTCCATTGGACCACCGTGCCAAGAAAAGTCTCAGGTTAGCAGACCAGCTTTCACATGTCTGATATGCTGACACACTGACGATTTATATGGGACTATCTGTGGATGCACCTGCCACGATTCAATCCTTGGCATTTAAGCCTATTGTACTTTGACGCCATCACGGCTCTGGCAGTACAGGTATTTTATTTTATTGACGCACTGGCAACGTGCGGCTTCAATTTCCATGTGCTAACCAGCCGACAGTCATGCACCCATTCGTTTAATTTGTTGATCACCATCTCCCAGTCGATGGGGTTCGAACCGCCATACTGCAACTCTGCATAGCATCAGCAACCAGACATCTTTCCGCTGGACCACCGTGCCAAGAATAGTCTCAGGTTATCAGACCAGCTTTCACATGTCTGATATGCTGACACACTGACGATTCATATGGGACTATCTGTGGATGCACCTGCCACGATTCAATCCTTGGCATTTAAGCCAATTTGTAAACATCGTCGTGTCGT
>CM067362.1:109997200-110120826 GCA_034401795.1 Chaetoderma sp. LZ-2023a | reverse complement strand
ACGACACGACGATGTTATTGTACTTTGACGCCATCACGGCTCTGGCAGTACATGTATTTTATTTTATTGATGCACTGGCAACGTGCGTCTTCAATTTCCATGTGCTAACCAGCCGACAGTCATGCACCCATTAGTTTAATTTGTTGATCACCATCTCCCGGTCGGGGGATCGAACCGCCATACTGCAACTCCGCATAGCATCAGCAACCAGACATCTTTCCAATGGACCACCGTGCCAAGAAAAGTCTCAGGTTAGCAGACCAGCTTTCACATGTCTGATATGCTGACACACTGACGATTCATATGGGACTATCTGTGGATGCACCTGCCACGATTCAATCCTTGGCATTTAAGCCTATTGTACTCTGACTTCATCATGGTTCTGGCAGTATATGTATTTTATTTTATTGACGCACTGGCAACATGCGGCTTCAATTTCCATGTGCTAACCAGCCGACAGTCATGCACCCATTAGTTTAATTTGTTGATCACCATCTCCCGGTCGGGGGATCGAACCGCCATACCGCAACTCCGCATAGCATCAGCAAACAGACATCTTTCCAATGGACCACCGTGCCAAGAAAAGTCTCAGGTTAGCAGACCACCTTTCACATGTCTGATATGTTGACACACTGACGATTTATATGGGACTATCTGTGGATGCACCTGCCACGATTCAATCCTTGGCATTTAAGCCTATTGTACTCTGACGCCATCACGGCTCTGCCAGTATATGTATTTTATTTTATTGACGCACTGGCAACGTGCGGCTTCAATTCCCATGTGCTAACCAGCTGACAGTCATGCACCCATTAGTTTAATTTGTTGATCACCATCTCACGGTCGGGGGATCGAACCGCCATACTGCAACTCCGCATAGCATCAGCAACCAGACATCTTTCCACTGGACCACTGTGCCAAGAAAAGTCTCAGGTTAGTAGACCAGCTTTCACATGTCTGATATGCTGACACACTGACGATTTATATGGGACTATCTGTGGATGCACCTGCCACGATTCAATCCTTGGCATTTAAGCCTATTGTACTCTGACGCCATCACGGCTCTGGCCGTATATGTATTTTATTTATTGACGCACTGGCAACGTGCGACTTCAATTTCCATGTGCTAACCAGCCGACAGTCATGCACCCATTAGTTTAATTTGTTGATCACCATCTCCCGGTCGGGGGATCGAACCGCCATACTGCAACTCCGCATAGCATCAGCAACCAGACATCTTTCCACTGGACCACTGTGCCAAGAAAAGTCTCAGGTTAGCAGACCAGCTTTCACATGTCTGATATGCTGACACACTGACGATTCATATGGGACTATCTGTGGATGCACCTGCCATGATTCAATCCTTGGCATTTAAGCCTGTTGTACTCTGACTCCATCACGGCTCTGGCAGTATATGTATTGCATTTTATTGACGCACTGGCAACGTGCAGCTTCAATTTCCATGTGCTAACCAGCCGACAGTCATGCACCCATTAGTTTAATTTGTTGATCACCATCTCCCGGTCGGGGGATCGAACCGCCATACTGCAACTCCGCATAGCATCAGCAACCAGACAGCTTTCCACTAGACCACCGTGCCAAGAAAAGTCTCAGGTTAGCAGACCAGCTTTCACATGTCTGATATGCTGACACACTGACGATTTCTATGGGACTATCTGTGGATGCACCTGCCACGATTCAATCCTTGGCATTTAAGCCTATTGTACTCTGACTCCATCACGGCTCTGGCAGTATATGTATTTTATTTTATTGACGCACTGGCAACGTGCGGCTTCAATTTCCATGTGCTTACCAGCCGACAGTCATGCACCCATTAGTTTAATTTGCTGATCACCATCTCCCGGTCGGGCCATCGAACCGCCATACTGCAACTCCGCAGAGCATCAGCAACCAGACATCTTTCCACTGGACCAACGTGCCAAGAAAAGTCTCAGGTTAGCAGACCAGCTTTCACATGTCTGATATGCAGACACACTGACGATTCATATGGGACTATCTGTGGCTGCACCTGCCACGATTCAATCCTTGGCATTTAAGCCTATTGTACTCTGACTCCATCACGGCTCTGGCAGTATATGTATTGTATTTTATTGACGCACTGGCAACGTGCTGCTACAATTTCCATGTGCTAACCAGCCGACAGTTATGCACCCATTAGTTTAATTTGTTGATCACCATCTCCCGGTCGGGGGATCGAAACGCCATACTGCAACTCTGCATAGCATCAGCAACCAGACATCTTTCCACTGGACCACCGTGCCAAGAAAAGTCTCAGGTTATCAGACCAGCTTTTACATGTCTGATATGCTGACACACTGACGATTCATATGGGACCATCTGTGGATGCCCCTGCCACGATTCAATCCTTGGCATTTAAGCCTATTGTACTCTGACTCCATCGCGGCTCTGACAGTATATGTATTTTAATTTATTGACGCACTGGCAACGTGCTGCTTCAATTTCCATGTGCTAACCAGCCGACAGTCATGCACCCATTACTTTAATTTGTTGATCACCATCTCCCGGTCGGGGGATCGAACCGCCATACTGCAACTCCGCATAGCATCAGCAACCAGACATCTTTCCACTGGACCACCATGCCAAGAAAAGTCTAAGGTTAGCAGACCAGCCTTCACATGTCTGATATGCTGACACACTGACGATTTATATGGGACTATCTGTGGATGCACCTGCCACGATTCAATCCTTGGCATTTAAGCCTATTGTACTCTGATGCCATCACGGCTCAGGCAGTATATGTATTTTTTTTTATTGACGCACTGGCAACGTGCGGCTTCAATTTCCATGTGCTAACCAGCCAACAGTCATGCACCCATTAGTTTAATTTGTTGATCACCATCTCCCGGTCGGGGGATCGACCCGCCATACCGCAACTCTGCATAGCATCAGCAACCAGACATCTTTCCGCTGGACCACCGTGTCAAGAAAAGTCTCAGGTTATCAGACCAGCTTTCACCTGTCTGATATGCTGACACACTGACGATTCATATGGGACTATCTGTGGATGCACCTGCCACGATTCAATCCTTGGCATTTAAGCCAATTGTACTCTGACTCCATCATGATTCTGGCAGTATATGTATTTTATTTTATTGACGCACTGGCAATGTGCAGCTTCAATTTCCATGTGCTAACCAGCCGACAGTCATGCAACCATTAGTTTAATTTGTTGATCACCATCTCCCAGTCGGGGGATCGAACCGCCATACTGCAACTCCGCAGAGCATCAGCAACCAGACATCTTTCCACTGGACCAACGTGCCAAGAAAAGTCTCAGGTTAGCAGACCAGCTTTCACATGTCTGATATGCTGACACACTGACGATTCATATGGGACTATCTGTGGCTGCACCTGCCACGATTCAATCCTTGGCATTTAAGCCTATTGTACTCTGACTCCATCACGGCTCTGGCAGTATATGTATTGTATTTTATTGACGCACTGGCAACGTGCTGCTACAATTTCCATATGCTAACCAGCCGACAGTTATGCACCCATTAGTTTAATTTGTTGATCACCATCTCCCGGTCGGGGGATCGAACCGCCATACTGCAACTCCGCATAGCATCAGCAACCAGACATCTTTCCACTGGACCACCGTGCCAAGAAAAGTCTCAGGTTAACAGACCAGCTTTCACATGTCTGATATGCTGACACACTGACGATTCATATGGGAATATCTGTGGATGCACCTGCCACGATTCAATCCTTGGCATTTAAGCCTATTGTACTCTGACGCCATCACGGCTCTGGCCGTATATGTATTTTATTTTATTGACGCACTGGCAACGTGCGGCTTCAATTTCCATGTGCTAACCAGCCGACAGTCATGCAACCATTAGTTTAATTTGTTGATCACCATCTCCCGGTCGGGGGATCGAACCGCCATACTGCAACACCGCATAACATCAGCAACCAGACATCTTTCCACTGGACCACCGTGCAAGAAAATTCTCAGGTTAGCAGACCAGCTTTTACATGTCTGATATGCTGACACACTGACGATTCATATGGGACTATCTGTGGATGCACCTGCCACGATTCAATCCTTGGCATTTAAGCCTATTGTACTCTGACTCCATCACGGCTCTAGCAGTATATGTATTGTATTTTATTGACGCACTGGCAACGTGTTGTTTCAATTTCCATGTGCTAACCAGCCGACAGTTATGCACCCATTAGTTTAATTTGTTGATCACCATCTCCTGGTCGGGGGATCGAACCGCCATACTGCAACTCCGCATAGCATCAGCAACCAGACATCTTTCCACTGGACCACCGTGCCAAGAAAAGTCTCAGGTTAGCAGACCAGCTTTCACATGTCTGATATGCTGACACACTGACGATTTATATGGGACTATCTGTGGATGCACCTGCCACGATTCAATCCTTGGCATTTAAGCCTATTGTATTCTGACTCCATCACGGCTCTGGCAGTATATGTATTTTATTTTATTGACGCACTGGCAACGTGCGGCTTCAATCTCCATGTGCTAACCAGCCGACAGTCATGCACCCATTAGTTTAATTTGTTGATCACCATCTCCCAGTCGATGGGGTTCGAACCGCCATACTGCAACTCCGCATAGCATCAGCAACCAGACATCTTTCCACTGGACCACCGTGCCAAGAAAAGTCTCAGGTTATCAGACCAGCTTTCACATGTCTGATATGCTGACACACTGACGATTCATATGGGACTATCTGTGGATGCACCTGCCACGATTCAATCCTTGGCATTTAAGCCAATTGTACTCTGACTCCATCACGGCTCTGGCAGTATATGTATTGTATTTTATTGACGCACTGGCAACGTGCTGCTACAATTTCCATGTGCTAACCAGCCGACAGTTATGCACCCATTAGTTTAATTTGTTGATCACCATCTCCCGGTCGGGGGATCGAACCGCCATACTGCAACTCCGCATAGCATCAGCAACCAGACATCTTTCCACTGGACCACCGTGCCAAGAAAAGTCTCAGGTTAGCAGACCAGCTTTCACATGTCTGATATGCTGACACACTGACGATTTATATGGGACTATCTGTGGATGCACCTGCCACGATTCAATCCTTGGCATTTAAGCCTATTGTACTTTGACGCCATCACGGCTCTGGCAGTACATGTATTTTATTTTATTGACGCACTGGCAACGTGCGTCTTCAATTTCCATGTGCTAACCAGCCGACAGTCATGCACCCATTAGTTTAATTTGTTGATCACCATCTCCCGGTCGGGGGATCGAACCGCCATACTGCAACTCCGCATAGCATCAGCAACCAGACATCTTTCCATTGGACCACCGTGCCAAGAAAAGTCTCAGGTTAGCAGACCAGCTTTCACATGTCTGATATGCTGACACACTGACGATTTATATGGGACTATCTGTGGATGCACCTGCCACGATTCAATCCTTGGCATTTAAGCCTATTGTACTTTGACGCCATCACGGCTCTGGCAGTACAGGTATTTTATTTTATTGACGCACTGGCAACGTGCGGCTTCAATTTCCATGTGCTAACCAGCCGACAGTCATGCACCCATTCGTTTAATTTGTTGATCACCATCTCCCAGTCGATGGGGTTCGAACCGCCATACTGCAACTCTGCATAGCATCAGCAACCAGACATCTTTCCGCTGGACCACCGTGCCAAGAATAGTCTCAGGTTATCAGACCAGCTTTCACATGTCTGATATGCTGACACACTGACGATTCATATGGGACTATCTGTGGATGCACCTGCCACGATTCAATCCTTGGCATTTAAGCCAATTGTACTCTGACTCCATCATGGTTCTGGCAGTATATGTATTTTATTTTATTGACGCACTGGCAACGTGCGGCTTCAATTTCCATGTGCTAACCAGCCGACAGTCATGCACCCATTAGTTTAATTTGATGATCACCATCTCCCGGTCGGGGGATCGAACCGCCATACCGCAACTCCGCATAGCATCAGCAAACAGACATCTTTCCACTGGACCACCGTGCCAAGTAAAGTCTCAGGTTAGCAGACCACCTTTCACATGTCTGATATGCTGACACACTGACGATTCATATGGGACTATCACTGGATGCACCTGCCATGATTCAATCCATGGCATTTAAGCCTATTGTACTCTGACTCCATCACGGCTCTGGCAGTATATGTATTTTATTTTATTGACGCACTGGCAACGTGCAGCTTCAATTTCCATGTGCTAACCAGCCGACAGTCATGCACCCATTCGTTTAATTTGTTGATCACCATCTCCCAGTCGATGGGGTTCGAACCGCCATACTGCAACTCTGCATAGCATCAGCAACCAGACATCTTTCCGCTGGACCACCGTGCCAAGAATAGTCTCAGGTTATCAGACCAGCTTTCACATGTCTGATATGCTGACACACTGACGATTCATATTGGACTATCTGTGGATGCACCTGCCACGATTCAATCCTTGGCATTTAACCCAATTGTACTCTGACTCCATCATGGTTCTGCCAGTATATGTATTTTATTTTATTGACGCACTGGCAACGTGCGGTTTCAATTTCCATGTGCTAACCAGCCGACAGTCATGCACCCATTAGTTTAATTTGTTGATCACCATCTCCCGGTCGGGGGAATCGAACCGCCATACCGCAACTCCGCATAGCATCAGCAACCAGACATCTTTCCACTGGACCACCGTGCCAAGAAAAGTCTCAGGTTAGCAGACCAGCTTTCACATGTCTGATATGCTGACACACTGACGATTCATATGGGACTATCTGTGGATGCACCTGCCACGATTCAATCCTTGGCATTTAAGCCTATTGTATTCTGACTCCATCACGGCTCTGGCAGTATATGTATTTTATTTTATTGACGCACTGGCAACGTGCGGCTTCAATCTCCATGTGCTAACCAGCCGACAGTCATGCACCCATTAGTTTAATTTGTTGATCACCATCTCCCAGTCGATGGGGTTCGAACCGCCATACTGCAACTCCGCATAGCATCAGCAACCAGACATCTTTCCACTGGACCACCGTGCCAAGAAAAGTCTCAGGTTATCAGACCAGCTTTCACATGTCTGATATGCTGACACACTGACGATTCATATGGGACTATCTGTGGATGCACCTGCCACGATTCAATCCTTGGCATTTAAGCCAATTGTACTCTGACTCCATCACGGCTCTGGCAGTATATGTATTGTATTTTATTGACGCACTGGCAACGTGCTGCTACAATTTCCATGTGCTAACCAGCCGACAGTTATGCACCCATTAGTTTAATTTGTTGATCACCATCTCCCGGTCGGGGGATCGAACCGCCATACTGCAACTCCGCATAGCATCAGCAACCAGACATCTTTCCACTGGACCACCGTGCCAAGAAAAGTCTCAGGTTAGCAGACCAGCTTTCACATGTCTGATATGCTGACACACTGACGATTTATATGGGACTATCTGTGGATGCACCTGCCACGATTCAATCCTTGGCATTTAAGCCTATTGTACTTTGACGCCATCACGGCTCTGGCAGTACATGTATTTTATTTTATTGACGCACTGGCAACGTGCGTCTTCAATTTCCATGTGCTAACCAGCCGACAGTCATGCACCCATTAGTTTAATTTGTTGATCACCATCTCCCGGTCGGGGGATCGAACCGCCATACTGCAACTCCGCATAGCATCAGCAACCAGACATCTTTCCATTGGACCACCGTGCCAAGAAAAGTCTCAGGTTAGCAGACCAGCTTTCACATGTCTGATATGCTGACACACTGACGATTTATATGGGACTATCTGTGGATGCACCTGCCACGATTCAATCCTTGGCATTTAAGCCTATTGTACTTTGACGCCATCACGGCTCTGGCAGTACAGGTATTTTATTTTATTGACGCACTGGCAACGTGCGGCTTCAATTTCCATGTGCTAACCAGCCGACAGTCATGCACCCATTCGTTTAATTTGTTGATCACCATCTCCCAGTCGATGGGGTTCGAACCGCCATACTGCAACTCTGCATAGCATCAGCAACCAGACATCTTTCCGCTGGACCACCGTGCCAAGAATAGTCTCAGGTTATCAGACCAGCTTTCACATGTCTGATATGCTGACACACTGACGATTCATATGGGACTATCTGTGGATGCACCTGCCACGATTCAATCCTTGGCATTTAAGCCAATTGTACTCTGACTCCATCATGGTTCTGGCAGTATATGTATTTTATTTTATTGACGCACTGGCAACGTGCGGCTTCAATTTCCATGTGCTAACCAGCCGACAGTCATGCACCCATTAGTTTAATTTGATGATCACCATCTCCCGGTCGGGGGATCGAACCGCCATACCGCAACTCCGCATAGCATCAGCAAACAGACATCTTTCCACTGGACCACCGTGCCAAGTAAAGTCTCAGGTTAGCAGACCACCTTTCACATGTCTGATATGCTGACACACTGACGATTCATATGGGACTATCACTGGATGCACCTGCCATGATTCAATCCATGGCATTTAAGCCTATTGTACTCTGACTCCATCACGGCTCTGGCAGTATATGTATTTTATTTTATTGACGCACTGGCAACGTGCAGCTTCAATTTCCATGTGCTAACCAGCCGACAGTCATGCACCCATTCGTTTAATTTGTTGATCACCATCTCCCAGTCGATGGGGTTCGAACCGCCATACTGCAACTCTGCATAGCATCAGCAACCAGACATCTTTCCGCTGGACCACCGTGCCAAGAATAGTCTCAGGTTATCAGACCAGCTTTCACATGTCTGATATGCTGACACACTGACGATTCATATTGGACTATCTGTGGATGCACCTGCCACGATTCAATCCTTGGCATTTAACCCAATTGTACTCTGACTCCATCATGGTTCTGCCAGTATATGTATTTTATTTTATTGACGCACTGGCAACGTGCGGTTTCAATTTCCATGTGCTAACCAGCCGACAGTCATGCACCCATTAGTTTAATTTGTTGATCACCATCTCCCGGTCGGGGGAATCGAACCGCCATACCGCAACTCCGCATAGCATCAGCAACCAGACATCTTTCCACTGGACCACCGTGCCAAGAAAAGTCTCAGGTTAGCAGACCACCTTTCACATGTCTGATATGCTGACACACTGACGATTCATATGGGACTATCACTGGATGCACTTGCCATGATTCAATCCTTGGCATTTAAGCCTATTGTACTCTGACTCCATCACGGCTCTGGCAGTATATGTATTTTATTTTATTGACGCACTGGCAACGTGCAGCTTCAATTTCCATGTGCTAACCAGCCGACAGTCATGCACCCATTAGTTTAATTTGTTGATCACCATCTCCCGGTCTGGAGATCAAACCGCCATACTGCAACTCCGCATAGTATCTGCAACCAGACATCTTTCCACTGGACCACCGTGCCAAGAAAAGTCTCAGGTTAGCAGACCAGCTTTCACATGTCTGATATGCTGACACACTGACGATTGATATGGGACTATCTGTGGATGCACCTGCCACGATTCAATCCTTGGCATTTAAGCCTATTGTACTCTGACTCCATCACGGCTCTGGCAGTATATGTATTTTATTTTATTGACGCACTGGCAACGTGCGGCTTCAATTTCCATGTGCTAACCAGCCGACAGTCATGCACCCATTAGTTTAATTTGCTGATCACCATCTCCCGGTCGGGCCATCGAACCGCCATACTGCAACTCCGCAGAGCATCAGCAACCAGACATCTTTCCACTGGACCAACGTGCCAAGAAAAGTCTCAGGTTAGCAGACCAGCTTTCACATGTCTGATATGCTGACACACTGACGATTCATATGGGACTATCTGTGGCTGCACCTGCCACGATTCAATCCTTGGCATTTAAGCCTATTGTACTCTGACTCCATCACGGCTCTGGCAGTATATGTATTGTATTTTATTGACGCACTGGCAACGTGCTGCTACAATTTCCATGTGCTAACCAGCCGACAGTTATGCACCCATTAGTTTAATTTGTTGATCACCATCTCCCGGTCGGGGGATCGAACCGCCATACTGCAACTCCGCATAGCATCAGCAACCAGACATCTTTCCACTGGACCACCATGCCAAGAAAAGTCTCAGGTTAGCAGACCAGCCTTCACATGTCTGATATGCTGACACACTGACGATTTATATGGGACTATCTGTGGATGCACCTGCCACGATTCAATCCTTGGCATTTAAGCCTATTGTACTCTGACGCCATCACGGCTCAGGCAGTATATGTATTTTTTTTTATTGACGCACTGGCAACGTGCGGCTTCAATTTCCTTGTGCTAACCAGCCAACAGTCATGCACCCATTAGTTTAATTTGTTGATCACCATCTCCCGGTCGGGGGATCGACCCGCCATACCGCAACTCTGCATAGCATTAGCAACCAGACATCTTTCCGCTGGACCACCGTGTCAAGAAAAGTCTCAGGTTATCAGACCAGCTTTCACCTGTCTGATATGCTGACACACTGACGATTCATATGGGACTATCTGTGGATGCACCTGCCACGATTCAATCCTTGGCATTTAAGCCAATTGTACTCTGACTCCATCATGGTTCTGGCAGTATATGTATTTTATTTTATTGACGCACTGGCAACGTGCAGCTTCAATTTCCATGTGCTAACCAGCCGACAGTCATGCACCCATTAGTTTAATTTTTGATCACCATCTCCCAGTCGGGGGATCGAACCGCCATACTGCAACTCCGCAGAGCATCAGCAACCAGACATCTTTCCACTGGACCAACGTGCCAAGAAAAGTCTCAGGTTAGCAGACCAGCTTTCACATGTCTGATATGCTGACACACTGACGATTCATATGGGACTATCTGTGGCTGCACCTGCCACGATTCAATCCTTGGCATTTAAGCCTATTGTACTCTGACTCCATCACGGCTCTGGCAGTATATGTATTGTATTTTATTGACGCACTGGCAACGGGCTGCTACAATTTCCATATGCTAACCAGCCGACAGTTATGCACCCATTAGTTTAATTTGTTGATCACCATCTCCCGGTCGGGGGATCGAACCGCCATACTGCAACTCCGCATAGCATCAGCAACCAGACATCTTTCCACTGGACCACCATGCCAAGAAAAGTCTCAGGTTAGCAGACCAGCCTTCACATGTCTGATATGCTGACACACTGACGATTTATATGGGACTATCTGTGGATGCACCTGCCACGATTCAATCCTTGGCATTTAAGCCTATTGTACTCTGACGCCATCACGGCTCAGGCAGTATATGTATTTTTTTTTATTGACGCACTGGCAACGTGCGGCTTCAATTTCCTTGTGCTAACCAGCCAACAGTCATGCACCCATTAGTTTAATTTGTTGATCACCATCTCCCGGTCGGGGGATCGACCCGCCATACCGCAACTCTGCATAGCATTAGCAACCAGACATCTTTCCGCTGGACCACCGTGTCAAGAAAAGTCTCAGGTTATCAGACCAGCTTTCACCTGTCTGATATGCTGACACACTGACGATTCATATGGGACTATCTGTGGATGCACCTGCCACGATTCAATCCTTGGCATTTAAGCCAATTGTACTCTGACTCCATCATGGTTCTGGCAGTATATGTATTTTATTTTATTGACGCACTGGCAACGTGCAGCTTCAATTTCCATGTGCTAACCAGCCGACAGTCATGCACCCATTAGTTTAATTTTTGATCACCATCTCCCAGTCGGGGGATCGAACCGCCATACTGCAACTCCGCAGAGCATCAGCAACCAGACATCTTTCCACTGGACCAACGTGCCAAGAAAAGTCTCAGGTTAGCAGACCAGCTTTCACATGTCTGATATGCTGACACACTGACGATTCATATGGGACTATCTGTGGCTGCACCTGCCACGATTCAATCCTTGGCATTTAAGCCTATTGTACTCTGACTCCATCACGGCTCTGGCAGTATATGTATTGTATTTTATTGACGCACTGGCAACGGGCTGCTACAATTTCCATATGCTAACCAGCCGACAGTTATGCACCCATTAGTTTAATTTGTTGATCACCATCTCCCGGTCGGGGGATCGAACCGCCATACTGCAACTCCGCATAGCATCAGCAACCAGACATCTTTCCACTGGACCACCGTGCCAAGAAAAGTCTCAGGTTAACAGACCAGCTTTCACATGTCTGATATGCTGACACACTGACGATTCATATGGGAATATCTGTGGATGCACCTGCCACGATTCAATCCTTGGCATTTAAGCCTATTGTACTCTGACGCCATCACGGCTCTGGCCGTATATGTATTTTATTTTATTGATGCACTGGCAACGTGCGGCTTCAATTTCCATGTGCTAACCAGCCGACAGTCATGCACCCATTAGTTTAATTTGTTGATCACCATCTCCCGGTCGGGGGATCGAACCGCCATACTGCAACTCCGCATAACATCAGCAACCAGACATCTTTCCACTGGACCACCGTGCAAGAAAATTCTCAGGTTAGCAGACCAGCTTTTACATGTCTGATATGCTGACACACTGACGATTCATATGGGACTATCTGTGGATGCACCTGCCACGATTCAATCCTTGGCATTTAAGCCTATTGTACTCTGACTCCATCACGGCTCTGGCAGTATATGTATTGTATTTTATTGACGCACTGGCAACGTGCTGTTTCAATTTCCATGTGCTAACCAGCCGACAGTTATGCACCCATTAGTTTAATTTGTTGATCACCATCTCCTGGTCGGGGGATCGAACCGCCATACTGCAACTCCGCATAGCATCAGCAACCAGACATCTTTCCACTGGACCACCGTGCCAAGAAAAGTCTCAGGTTAGCAGACCAGCTTTCACATGTCTGATATGCTGACACACTGACGATTTATATGGGACTATCTGTGGATGCACCTGCCACGATTCAATCCTTGGCATTTAAGCCTATTGTATTCTGACTCCATCACGGCTCTGGCAGTATATGTATTTTATTTTATTGACGCACTGGCAACGTGCGGCTTCAATTTCCATGTGCTAACCAGCCGACAGTCATGCACCCATTAGTTTAATTTGTTGATCACCATCTCCCAGTCGATGGGGTTCGAACCGCCATACTGCAACTCCGCATAGCATCAGCAACCAGACATCTTTCCACTGGACCACCGTGCCAAGAAAAGTCTCAGGTTATCAGACCAGCTTTCACATGTCTGATATGCTGACACACTGACGATTCATATGGGACTATCTGTGGATGCACCTGCCACGATTCAATCCTTGGCATTTAAGCCAATTGTACTCTGACTCCATCACGGCTCTGGCAGTATATGTATTGTATTTTATTGACGCACTGGCAACGTGCTGCTACAATTTCCATGTGCTAACCAGCCGACAGTTATGCACCCATTAGTTTAATTTGTTGATCACCATCTCCCGGTCGGGGGATCGAACCGCCATACTGCAACTCCGCATAGCATCAGCAACCAGATATCTTTCCACTGGACCACCGTGCCAAGAAAAGTCTCAGGTTAGCAGACCAGCTTTCACATGTCTGATATGCTGACACACTGACGATTTATATGGGACTATCTGTGGATGCACCTGCCACGATTCAATCCTTGGCATTTAAGCCTATTGTACTTTGACGCCATCACGGCTCTGGCAGTACATGTATTTTATTTTATTGACGCACTGGCAACGTGCGTCTTCAATATCCATGTGCTAACCAGCCGACAGTCATGCACCCATTAGTTTAATTTGTTGATCACCATCTCCCGGTCGGGGGATCGAACCGCCATACTGCAACTCCGCATAGCATCAGCAACCAGACATCTTTCCACTGGACCACCGTGCCAAGAAAAGTCTCAGGTTAGCAGACCAGCTTTCACATGTCTGATATGCTGACACACTGACGATTTATATGGGACTATCTGTGGATGCACCTGCCACGATTCAATCCTTGGCATTTAAGCCTATTGTACTTTGACGCCATCACGGCTCTGGCAGTACAGGTATTTTATTTTATTGACGCACTGGCAACGTGCGGCTTCAATTTCCATGTGCTAACCAGCCGACAGTCATGCACCCATTCGTTTAATTTGTTGATCACCATCTCCCAGTCGATGGGGTTCGAACCGCCATACTGCAACTCAGCATAGCATCAGCAAGCAGACATCTTTCCGCTGGACCACCGTGCCAAGAATAGTCTCAGGTTATCAGACCAGCTTTCACATGTCTGATATGCTGACACACTGACGATTCATATGGGACTATCTGTGGATGCACCTGCCACGATTCAATCCTTGGCATTTAAGCCAATTGTACTCTGACTCCATCATGGTTCTGGCAGTATATGTATTTTATTTTATTGACGCACTGGCAACGTGCGGCTTCAATTTCCATGTGCTAACCAGCCGACAGTCATGCACCCATTAGTTTAATTTGATGATCACCATCTCCCGGTCGGGGGATCGAACCGCCATACCGCAACTCCGCATAGCATCAGCAAACAGACATCTTTCCACTGGACCACCGTGCCAAGTAAAGTCTCAGGTTAGCAGACCACCTTTCACATGTCTGATATGCTGACACACTGACGATTCATATGGGACTATCACTGGATGCACCTGCCATGATTCAATCCATGGCATTTAAGCCTATTGTACTCTGACTCCATCACGGCTCTGGCAGTATATGTATTTTATTTTATTGACGCACTGGCAACGTGCAGCTTCAATTTCCATGTGCTAACCAGCCGACAGTCATGCACCCATTAGTTTAATTTGTTGATCACCATCTCCCGGTCGGGGGATCGAACCGCCATACTGCAACTCCGCATAGCATCAGCAACCAGACATCTTTCCACTGGACCAACGTGCCAAGAAAAGTCTCAGGTTAGCAGACCAGCTTTCACAGGTCTGATATGCTGACACACTGACGATTCATATGGGACTATCTGTGGCTGCACCTGCCACGATTCAATCCTTGCCATTTAAGCCTATTGTACTCTGACTCCATCACGGCTCTGGCAGTATATGTATTGTATTTTATTGACGCACTGGCAACGTGCTGCTACAATTTCCATACGCTAACCAGCCGACAGTAATGCACCCATTAGTTTAATTTGTTGATCACCATCTCCCAGTCGATGGGGTTCGAACCGCCATACTGCAACTCTGCATAGCATCAGCAACCAGACATCTTTCCGCTGGACCACCGTGCCAAGAATAGTCTCAGGTTATCAGACCAGCTTTCACATGTCTGATATGCTGACACACTGACGATTCATATGGGACTATCTGAGGATGCACCTGCCACGATTCAATCCTTGGCATTTAAGCCAATTGTACTCTGACTCCATCATGGTTCTGGCAGTATATGTATTTTATTTTATTGACGCACTGGCAACGTGCGGCTTCAATTTCCATGTGCTAACCAGCCGACAGTCATGCACCCATTAGTTTAATTTGTTGATCACCACCTCCCGGTCGGGGGATCGAACCGCCATACTGCAACTCCGCATAGCATCAGCAAACAGACATCTTTCCACTGGACCACCGTGCCAAGAAAAGTCTCAGGTTAGCAGACCACCTTTCACATGTCTGATATGCTGACACACTGACGATTCAAATGGGACTATCACTGGATGCACCTGCCATGATTCAATCCTTGGCATTTAAGCCTATTGTACTCTGACTCCATCACGGCTCTGGCAGTATATGTATTTTATTTTATTGAGGCACTGGCAACGTGCAGCTTCAATTTCCATGTGCTAACCAGCCGACAGTCATGCACCCATTAGTTTAATTTGTTGATCACCATCTCCCGGTCGGGGGATCGAACCGGCATACTGCAACTCCGCATAGCATCAGCAACCAGACATCTTTCCACTGGACCACCGTGCAAGAAAATTCTCAGGTTAGCAGACGAGCTTTTACATGTCTGATATGCTGACACACTGACGATTCATATGGTACTATCTATGGATGCACCTGCCACGATTCAATCCTTGGCATTTAAGCCTATTGTACTCTGACTCCATCACGACTCTGGCAGTATATGTATTGTATTTTATTGACACACTGGCAACGTGCTGCTACAATTTCCATATGCTAACCAGCCGACAGTCATGCACCCATTAGTTTAATTTGTTGATCACCATCTCCCGGTCGGGGGATCGAACCGCCATACCGCAACTCTGCATGGAATCAGCAACCAAACATCTTTCCACTGGACCACCGTGCCAAGAAAAGTCTCAGGATATCAGACCAGCTTTCACATGTCTGATATGCTGATACACTGATGGATCATATGGGACCATCTGTGGATGCCCCTGGCACGATTCAATCCTTGGCCTTTAAGCCTATTGTACTCTGACTCCATCACGGCTCTGGCAGTATATGTATTTCATTTTATTGACGCACTGGGAACGTGCGGCTTCAATTTCCATGTGCTAACCAGCCGACAGTCATGCACCCATTAGTTTAATTTGTTGATCACCATCTCCCGGTCGGGGGATCGAACCGCCATACTGCAACTCCGCATAGCATCAACAACCAGACATCTTTCCACTGGACCACCGTGAAAAGACTCAGGTTAGCAGACCAGCTTTTACATGTCTGATATGCTGACACACTGACGATTCATATGGGACTATCTGTGGATGCACCTGCCACGATTCAATCCTTGGCATTTAAGCCTATTGTACTCTGACTCCATCACGGCTCTTGCAGTATATGTATTTTATTTTATTGATGCACTGGCAACGTGCTGCTTCAATTTCCATGTGTTAACCAGCCGACAGTCATGCACCCATTAGTTTAATTTGTTGATCACAATCTCCCGGTCGGGGGATCGAACCGCCATACTGCAACTCCACATAGCATCAGCAACCAGACATCTTTCCACTGGACCACCGTGCAAGAAAATTCTCAGGTTAGCAGACCAGCTTTTACATGTCTGATATGCTGACACACTGACGATTCATATGGGACTATCTGTGGATGCACCTGCCACGATTCAATCCTTGGCATTTAAGCATATTGTACTCTGACTCCATCACGGCTCTGGCATTATATGTATTTTATTTTATTGACGCACTGGCAACGTGCAGCTTCAATTTCCATGTGCTAACCAGCCGACAGTCATGCACCCATTAGTTTAATTTGTTGATCACCATCTCCCAGTCGATTGGGTTCGAACCGCCATACTGCAACTCTGCATAGCATCAGCAACCAGACATCTTTCCGCTGGACCACCGTGCCAAGAATAGTCTCAGGTTATCAGACCAGCTTTCACATGTCTGATATGCTGACACACTGACGATTCATATGGGACTATCTGAGGATGCACCTGCCACGATTCAATCCTTGGCATTTAAGCCAATTGTACCCTGACTCCATAATGGTTCTGGCAGTATATGTATTTTATTTTATTGACGCACTGGCAACGTGCGGCTTCAATTTCCATGTGCTAACCAGCCGACAGTCATGCACCCATTAGTTTAATTTGTTGATCACCACCTCCCGGTCGGGGGATCGAACCGCCATACTGCAACTCCGCATAGCATCAGCAAACAGACATCTTTCCACTGGACCACCGTGCCAAGAAAAGTCTCAGGTTAGCAGACCACCTTTCACATGTCTGATATGCTGACACACTGACGATTCAAATGGGACTATCACTGGATGCACCTGCCATGATTCAATCCTTGGCATTTAAGCCTATTGTACTCTGACTCCATCACGGCTCTGGCAGTATATGTATTTTATTTTATTGAGGCACTGGCAACGTGCAGCTTCAATTTCCATGTGCTAACCAGCCGACAGTCATGCACCCATTAGTTTAATTTGTTGATCACCATCTCCCGGTCGGGGGATCGAACCGGCATACTGCAACTCCGCATAGCATCAGCAACCAGACATCTTTCCACTGGACCACCGTGCAAGAAAATTCTCAGGTTAGCAGACGAGCTTTTACATGTCTGATATGCTGACACACTGACGATTCATATGGTACTATCTATGGATGCACCTGCCACGATTCAATCCTTGGCATTTAAGCCTATTGTACTCTGACTCCATCACGACTCTGGCAGTATATGTATTGTATTTTATTGACACACTGGCAACGTGCTGCTACAATTTCCATATGCTAACCAGCCGACAGTCATGCACCCATTAGTTTAATTTGTTGATCACCATCTCCCGGTCGGGGGATCGAACCGCCATACCGCAACTCTGCATGGCATCAGCAACCAGACATCTTTCCACTGGACCACCGTGCCAAGAAAAGTCTCAGGATATCAGACCAGCTTTCACATGTCTGATATGCTGATACACTGACGATTCATATGGGACCATCTGTGGATGCCCCTGGCACGATTCAATCCTTGGCCTTTAAGCCTATTGTACTCTGACTCCATCACGGCTCTGGCAGTATATGTATTTCATTTTATTGACGCACTGGCAACGTGCGGCTTCAATTTCCATGTGCTAACCAGCCGACAGTCATGCACCCATTAGTTTAATTTGTTGATCACCATTTCCCGGTCGGGGGATCGAACCGCCATACTGCAACTCCGCATAGCATCAGCAACCAGACATCTTTCCACTGGACCACCGTGAAAAGACTCAGGTTAGCAGACCAGCTTTTACATGTCTGATATGCTGACACACTGACGATTCATATGGGACTATCTGTGGATGCACCTGCCACGATTCAATCCTTGGCATTTAAGCCTATTGTACTCTGACTCCATCACGGCTCTGGCATTATATGTATTTTATTTTATTGACGCACTGGCAACGTGCAGCTTCAATTTCCATGTGCTAACCAGCCGACAGTCATGCACCCATTAGTTTAATTTGTTGATCACCATCTCCCAGTCGATTGGGTTCGAACCGCCATACTGCAACTCTGCATAGCATCAGCAACCAGACATCTTTCCGCTGGACCACCGTGCCAAGAATAGTCTCAGGTTATCAGACCAGCTTTCACATGTCTGATATGCTGACACACTGACGATTCATATGGGACTATCTGAGGATGCACCTGCCACGATTCAATCCTTGGCATTTAAGCCAATTGTACTCTGACTCCATCATGGTTCTGGCAGTATATGTATTTTATTTTATTGACGCACTGGCAACGTGCGGCTTCAATTTCCATGTGCTAACCAGCCGACAGTCATGCACCCATTAGTTTAATTTGTTGATCACCATCTCCCGGTCGGGGGATCGAACCGGCATACTGCAACTCCGCATAGCATCAGCAACCAGATATCTTTCCACTGGACCACCGTGCAAGAAAATTCTCAGGTTAGCAGACGAGCTTTTACATGTCTGATATGCTGACACACTGACGATTCATATGGTACTATCTATGGATGCACCTGCCACGATTCAATCCTTGGCATTTAAGCCTATTGTACTCTGACTCCATCACGACTCTGGCAGTATATGTATTGTATATTATTGACACACTGGCAACGTGCTGCTACAATTTCCATATGCTAACCAGCCGACAGTTATGCACCCATTAGTTTAATTTGTTGATCACCATCTCCCGGTCGGGGGATCGAACCGCCATACCGCAACTCTGCATGGCATCAGCAACCAGACATCTTTCCACTGGACCACCGTGCCAAGAAAAGTCTCAGGATATCAGACCAGCTTTCACATGTCTGATATGCTGATACACTGACGATTCATATGGGACCATCTGTGGATGCCCCTGGCACGATTCAATCCTTGGCCTTTAAGCCTATTGTACTCAGACTCCATCACGGCTCTTGCAGTATATGTATTTTATTTTATTGATGCACTGGCAACGTGCTGCTTCAATTTCCATGTGCTAACCAGCCGACAGTCACGCACCCATTAGTTTAATTTGTTGATCACAATCTCCCGGTCGGGGGATCGAACCGCCATACTGCAACTCCGCATAGCATCAGCAACCAGACATCTTTCCACTGGACCACCGTGCCAAGAAAAGTCTCAGGTTAGGAGACCAGCTTTCACATGTCTGATATGTTGACACACTGACGATTTATATGGGACTATCTGTGGATGCACCTGCCAGGATTCAATCCATGGCATTTAAGCCTATTGTACTCTGACTCCATCAGGGCTCTGGCAGTATATGTATTGTATTTTATTGATGCACTGGCAACGTGCTGCTTCAATTTCCATGTGCTAACCAGCCGACAGTTATGCACCCATGATTTTAATTTGTTGATCACCATCTCCCGGTCGGTGGATCGAACCGCCATACTGCAACTCTGCATAGCATCAGCAACCAGACATCTTTCCACTGGACCACCGTGAAAAGTCTCAGGTTAGCAGACCAGTTTTTACATGTCTGATATGCTGACACACTGACGATTCATATGGGACTATCTGTGGATGCACCTGCCACGATTCAATCCTTGGCATTTAAGCCTATTGTACTCTGACTCTATCACGGCTCTGGCAGTATATGTATTTTATTTTATTGACGCACTGGCAACGTGCTGCTACAATTTCCATGTGCTAACCAGCCGACAGTTATGCACCCATTAGTTTAATTTGTTGATCACCATCTCCCGGTCGGGGGATCGAACCGCCATACTGCAACTCCGCATAGCATCAGCAACGAGACATCTTTCCACTGGACCACCGTGCCAAGAAAAGTCTCAGGTTAGCAGACCAGCTTTCACATGTCTGATATGCTGACACACTGACGATTTATATGGGACTATCTGTGGATGCACCTGCCACGATTCAATCCTTGGCATTTAAGCCTATTGTACTTTGACGCCATCACGGCTCTGGCAGTACAGGTATTTTATTTTATTAATGCACTGGCAACGTGCGTCTTCAATTTCCATGTGCTAACCAGCCGACAGTCATGCACCCATTAGTTTAATTTGTTGATCACCATCTCCCGGTCGGGGGATCGAACCGCCATACTGCATCTCCGCATAGCATCAGCAACCAGACATCTTTCCACTGGACCACCGTGAAAAGTCTCAGGTTAGCAGACCAGCTTTTACATGTCTGATATGCTGACACACTGACGATTCATATGGGACTATCTGTGGATGCACCTGCCACGATTAAATCCTTGGCATTTAAGCCTATTGTACTCTGACTCCATCACGGCTCTGGCAGTATATGTATTTAATTTTATTGACGCACTGGCAACGTGCAGCTTCAATTTCCATGTGCTAACCAGCCGACAGTCATGCACCCATTAGTTTAATTTGTTGATCACCATCTCCCGGTCGGGGGATCGAACCGCCATACTGCAACTCCGCATAGCATCAGCAACCAGACATCTTTCCACTGGACCACCGTGCAAGAAAATTCTCAGGTTAGCAGACCAGCTTTTACATGTCTGATATGCTGACACACTGACGATTCATATGGGACTATCTGTGGATGCACCTGCCACTATTCAATCCTTGGCATTTAAGCCTATTGTACTCTGACTCCATCACGACTCTGGCAGTATATGTATTTTATTTTATTGACGCACTGGCAAAGTGCGGCTTCAATTTCCATGTGCTAACCAGCCGACAGTCATGCACCCATTCGTTTAATTTGTTGATCACCATCTCCCAGTCGATGGGGTTCGAACCGCCATACTGCAACTCTGCATAGCATCAGCAACCAGACATCTTTCCGCTGGACCACCGTGCCAAGAATAGTCTCAGGTTATCAGACCAGCTTTCACATGTCTGATATGCTGACACACTGACGATTCATATGGGACAATCTGTGGATGCACCTGCCACGATTCAATCCTTGGCATTTAAGCCAATTGTACTCTGACTCCATCATGGTTCTGGCAGTATATGTATTTTATTTTATTGACGCACTGGCAACGTGCGGCTTCAATTTCCATGTGCTAACCAGCCGACAGTCATGCACCCATTAGTTTAATTTGTTGATCACCATCTCCCGGTCGGGGGATCGAACCGCCATACCGCAACTCCGCATAGCATCAGCAAACAGACATCTTTCCACTGGACCACCGTGCCAAGAAAAGTCTCAGGTTAGCAGACCACCTTTCACATGTCTGATATGCTGACACACTGACGATTCATATGGGACTATCACTGGATGCACCTGCCATGATTCAATCCTTGGCATTTAAGCATATTGTACTCTGACTCCATCACGGCTCTGGCAGTATATGTATTTTATTTTATTGACGCACTGGCAACGTGCAGCTTCAATTTCCATGTGCTAACCAGCCGACAGTTATGCACCCATTAGTTTAATTTGTTGATCACCATCTCCCGGTCGGGGGATCGAACCGCCATACTGCAACTCCGCATAGCATCAGCAACCAGACATCTTTCCACTGGACCACCGTGCCAAGAAAAGTCTCAGGTTAGCAGACCAGCTTTCACATGTCTGATATGCTGACACACTGCCGATTTATATGGGACTATCTGTGGATGCACCTGCCACGATTCAATCCTTGGCATTTAAGCCTATTGTACTCTGACTCCATCACGGCTCTGGCAGTATATGTATTTTATTTTATTGACGCACTGGCAACGTGCGTCTTCAATTTCCATGTGCTAACCAGCCGACAGTCATGCACCCATTAGTTTAATTTGTTGATCACCATCTCCCGGTCGGGGGATCGAACCGCCATACTGCAACTCTGCATAGCATCAGCAACCAGACATCTTTCCATTGGACCACCGTGCCAAGAAAAGTCTCAGGTTAGCAGACCAGCTTTAACATGTCTGATATGCTGACACACTGACGATTCATATGGGACTATCTGTGGATGCACCTGCCACGATTCAATCCTTGGCATTTAAGCCTATTGTACTTAGACTCCATCACGGCTCTTGCAGTATATGTATTTTATTTTATTGATGCACTGGCAACGTGCTGCTTCAATTTCCATGTGCTAACCAGCCGACAGTCATGCACCCATTAGTTTAATTTGTTGATCACAATCTCCCGGTCGGGGGATCGAACCGCCATACTGCAACTCCGCATAGCATCAGCAACCAGACATCTTTCCACTGGACCACCGTGCCAAGAAAAGTCTCAGGTTAGGAGACCAGCTTTCACATGTCTGATATGCTGACACACTGACGATTTATATGGGACTATCTGTGGATGCACCTGCCACGATTCAATCCTTGGCATTTAAGCCTATTGTACTCTGACTCCATCAGGTCTCTGGCAGTATATGTATTGTATTTTATTGACGCACTGGCAACGTGCTGCTTCAATTTCCATGTGCTAACCAGCCGACAGTTATGCACCCATTAGTTTAATTTGTTGATCACCATCTCCCGGTCGGTGGATCGAACCGCCATACTGCAACACTGCATAGCATCAGCAACCAGCCATCTTTCCACTAGACCACCATGCTAAGAAAAGTCTCAGGTTAGCAGACCCGCTTTCACATGTCTGATATGCTGACACACTGACGATTTATATGGGACTATCTGTGGATGCACCTGCCACGATTCAATCCTTGGCATTTAAGCCTATTGTACTCTGACTCCATCACGCCTCTGGCAGTATATGTATTTTATTTTATTGACGCACTGGCAACGTGCGGCTTCAATTTCCATGTGCTAACCAGCCGACAGTCATGCACCCATTAGTTTAATTTGTTGATCACCATCTCCCGGTCGGGGGATCGAACCGCCATACTGCAACTCTGCATAGCATCAGCAACCAGACATCTTTCCACTGGACCACCGTGCCAAGAAAAGTCTCAGGTTATCAGACCAGCTTTCACATGTCTGATATGCTGACACACTGACGATTCATATGGGACCATCTGTGGATGCCCCTGCCAGGATTCAATCCTTGGCATTTAAGCCTATTGTACGCTGACTCCATCACGGCTCTGGCAGTATATGTATTTTATTTTATTGACGCACTGACAACGTGCAGCTTCAATTTCCATGTGCTAACCCGCCGACAGTCATGCACCCATTAGTTTAATTTGTTGATCACCATCTCCCGGTCAGTGGATCGAACCGCCATACTGCAACTCCGCATAGCATCAGCAACCAGACATCTTTCCACTGGACCAACGTGCCAAGAAAAGTCTCAGGTTAGCAGACCAGCTTTCACATGTCTGATATGCTGACACATTGACAATTTATATGGGACTATCTGTGGATGCACCTGCCACGATTCAATCCTTGGCATTTAAGCTTATTGTACTCTGACTCCATCACGGCTCTGGCAGTATATGTATTTTATTTTATTGACGCACTGGCAACGTGCAGCTTCAATTTCCATGTGCTAACCAGCCGACAGTCATACACCCATTAGTTTAATTTGTTGATCACCATCTCCCGGTCGGGGGATCGAACTGCCATACTGCAACTCCGCATAGCATCAGCAAACAGACATCTTTCCACTGGACCACCGTGCCAAGAAAAGTCTCAGGTTATCAGACCAGCTTTCACATGTCTGATATGCTGACACACTGACGATTCATATGGGACCATCTGTGGATGCCCCTGCCACGATTCAATCCTTGGCATTTAAGCCTATTGTACTCTGACACCATCACGGCTCTGGCAGTATATGTATTTTATTTTATTGACGCACTGGCAACGTGCAGCTTCAATTTCCATGTGCTAACCCGCCGACAGTCATGCACCCATTTGTTTAATTTGTTGATCACCATCTCCCGGTCGGTGGATCGAACCGCCATACTGCAACTCTGCATAGCATCAGCAACCAGACATCTTTCCACTGGACCACCATGCCAAGAAAAGTCTCAGGTTAGCAGACCAGCTTTTACATGTCTGATATGCTGACACACTGACGATTCATATGGGACTATCTGTGGATGCACCCGCCACAATTCAATCCTAGTCTTTTTACGCCTATTGTATACTCTGACTCCAGCATGGCTCTGGCAGTATATGTATTTTTATTTTTTATTGACGCACTGGCAACGTGCGGCTTCAATTTCCGTGTGCTAACTTAGCCGACAGTGATGCACCCATTAGTTTAATTTGTTGATCACCATCCCCCAGTCGGGGATCGAACCGCCATTCGTGTATGTACCGGTATGTAATATTGTAAACGCACCGGCTCAGAATTTGAAAATATTTTTGCTTATTTTATCACCTGAGATTGTCAATTTTCTTTAAGAGATGCCATATGGCCTGATTAGTATACAATGATAAATCATTGATTGATATTTTGAACACTTATTTGAGTTTCGCTTTTACCAAGGTGTCGCGTAGATTAGGATTTTTCTTAAATGCAATTACCGGACTCTTGGTGAATGGTTGTTTTAAATTGTCCTGTAATTTGTGATACTCATCCTATAGGATTTTCGCAATTTCAACATTTTTCCGATTGTATGTGAGAGTAAATGGGATAATCTCACGTTGATCCGAGAGGCCTGGGACCGAATTTATGCCCCTTGGCCATTGTGTTTCGAGTTCTTTAATCCAAAATGATTCTCTTAGTTTTCTTTGTCTATCAGTTTCCTCTGTTGTGTCTGAAAGAGGTAGCTGTTCGATAGGCATAATTTCAAAGTCACGAGTGACTAAATGGTCAGGAATGTTAAAATGGTCAGCCACATGTGTGTCTTCCTCTAGTCTAATATCTGAAAGGTGTCTAGTTGCTCGGCATCTTAATGGATTTTTCGTTTCGCCAACATACTGCTTTTGACACAATTTGCATGAAATTAAGTAAATGACATTTTCAGAATCGCAATCTAATTTCGACTGAATTTGAAATTTGCTTTTGTTTTGAAAGCTCATGAATGTACTCTGGGAAGGAAGAAATTTATCCAATTTACACCTTTTCTTTTCACATTTCCGAGATTCTCCTTCACCAATAATTGGACGATTGTGACAAATTTTGGTAGGCCGAGAATTTCTGGCATTATCCGGAATGATTTCCAAATTATGCAAAGTTTCAGACTTTATTTTACGCAGGAACCGAGAAGAGTACCCTCTCGGTGTGAGGGCTTTGAATAAGGTCGAACATGATGATTCAAAGTTTTTCTTATCACTCGAATTTCTATGAAAATGGATTATCTGTCCCTTGAAAGTATGCGGTGGATGGAATGATTTCTTGTGCAGTAGTTGATGCGAGTCGGTTGGCTTAAAATAAACTTTGTAGTCTAAGTAACCAGTTGTTTCATACTTTATACCTTTGTATAAAGTTACATCCAGGAAATCTACGGACAGCTCATCAATTTGAGCTTTTAGCTTGATATTCGGATCATGATTATTCAGAATGGCCAGAAATTCGGTAAATGCTTCCTTACTATGTTGCCAGATCATGAAAATATCATCGAGGTACCTGCTGTAAATGAGCGGCTGATTTGGACAGTTTTCGAGTGCTTCCTTTTCCCACTCTGCCATGTAAAGGGTAGCGAAACCTGGGCTGTAACGCTTACCCATTGCACAGCCACAAATTTGTTGGAAAATTTCACCAGCAAATTCAAAGTCATTGCCCTTCAGACTAAGCTCTAATAGAGCTATTACTTCTCTGTCGGGCCTGTTTGTGTCAGGATAGTCGGCAAACGCTCTACGAATTGAGTTTAGACCCTTTTCGATGTCAATGTTTGTGTACATAGCATCGACGTCCATTGTAATTAAGAATGAATTTGGAGGGACCGAGATCTTAGAGACCTGGGCTAGGAAGTCTTCAGTGTTTTTCAGATAGCTAAAATGTCTATTTGCAATTGGCTGAAGATGGTAGTCGATAAATTCACTAATCCTATATGATTCCGAACCACAATCTGAAATAATTGGTCGCCCTGGTGGTGTCATTGGGTCGGTCCACGAGTCAACAGACTTATGGATTTTAGGAAGAAGATAAAATGTACGTGGTTTCGAATCATTTTTTGCGCACAGGTATTTAAATTGCTTTTCAGTTATCTTCTTGCTATCAACCATTTTTTGGAGAATTTCGTTGAATTTGCTACAGTTATTTTGCCAAAGTGGTTCATTTAGTTTTCGGTAATGCTTTGGATTACTAAGCTGTCTATGCGCTTCTTTGATGTAGTTGTCTTTATCCATTATTACAGTAGCCGACCCTTTATCCGCAGGTTTGATGACAATTTCACTTTTTCTAGATAAACCTAATATGGCCTGGCGTTGTTCATAGGATAAATTTTGCTGATCGTTTGGAAATGTAGTATTTTCAATACGTTCAGAGTAAAGTTTTATACTTTCACCGATTGCTGGGTCAACACATTTTAAGTTTGGAGCCCAGCCGGTTTTTTCAATGAATGGTGGAATATTACTATTGGAGTTTCGAAAAAAAAGAAAACTCGGTGACCAAATTCAGCAGTTTCAGTAAAGCCATTATCTAAATCTGCATCCAAACCTGTTTTAGGTTTTGGTGTTGGGACAAAGGTCAAGCCGAAATCAAGCAGTGACTGTTCAGCTTCACCTAATGCGGAGCCGGTTAAGTTTACAATATTACTACCCAGTCCCAGTTCCAGTTCTGGGTGGATGCTACCCTGACCCTCATTCAATTTAGATTAAGGAACTTGAGCCAATTACCATAGATAGCATTAGCAGTTCTCTCAGTCCAGTGAAAATTGTCATGACACACACTGAACTCTGTGAGTGGCAGGCGTGGAATGACAATAACGCCGGACTCAGAGGACTTGATCCTGCTAGACTCAGCAACACAATTGATTGCCTCCAGTGCACGTTTTTGATGCAGGGTCGAAGTGGTTGAGAAGTTTAACTTAGTGAAGTAGATGCTCGCTGAAGGGAACTTCTTCCTCACCATGCTGAACAACAACCTGAGCCGATTCCCTGAGGCTAGGATCGGGTTATCTCGATCGTTTATGCCTATATTTAGGATGATCTTTTCTGGTTTGACTTTCGCTGAGTATCTATTAATGATCGTTCTTAGATCATTGATAGATGCCCCAGGGAAGCAAGCTACCTGCATTTCTGGGTGAGGTGCCACATTGATTCGGCTCAGGTTAGATGCTCCAAGCAACAGGATCTTTTTGTTGATGGTTGGGAGCTGCCAATTTGGTTTGTTGCATGACTCATACAGATATGAGCACCAACATGGTGGGCGTGGTGTTGGAAATATTGCTGCCATAACGATGTGGACTGTCTGCAGGCGTTGCCATAACGTATGAATGCAATGTAACACACTTGGGTGTTTTAGTTCCAACCGTAATTGTATGATAACAAGCGTTTACAATGCTGTTGGATATTTACATATTCTGATTAAAACACGTGCTCTGCAAGTTGGGAACCAGTTTTTCACCGGTGTTAGTCATAGTAAGACTGTGAGACAGACACGTATTTTTCATGGCTTAATTGCATATATATGGAGTGACAAAAAGGAGCGTGTCCTGGAGAGCATCCGTGTATCAATACGCCCACCAGAACATGCCCCGTTCTGCCACTACATATATGGGCAATTAAGCCACGCCACCACCCCACACACCCATAAAACCATGTGGCCTGGGAGGATCAATGAAAAGGTGTGTCTATCACACGCAATGACTAGTAATATTGATGATCAAGCCATGGCGGAGCGTAATGGTAAAACAGAAAAAAGACATCTCTAATCATACATTTTTTAAATGAGTCTTATACTACTTTTACTAAGGGATTAGAAAATATACTAAAAATATCTACTTTCGCTGTTTACTCTTGCAAATTGGCTAAATCCGATGATATATCCATAAACCATAGCTCTTGGTACACTCTAACAAGGTTGATAGTACAAGCATTACTATATGTATGAGAACATCAATTATTATTGGTCCAGAGAGATGTTCAGCATAGCTCACTATTTGTCAGAATGACCAGTAAAAACAGAGACTCATATATATATCAGCCGCACCTCTCAATCAGAAAAAGAGATTATTGATTATGGGCTATAGTGATAGATGTACAAGCTGATTGGCTGAAGCGATATACACTGAATTATTAATTATTGGCTATAGCGATAGATGCACATAAATTCTGCCCCAGCTGTCAATCAATAATGAATATGTCCTATAGTAATAGATGTGTGATCTGATTGGCTGCAGCGATAGACACACAAATTATAGTGATGCGCCAAACCAAATATTGATTATGGCCTATAGCAATAGTATTATTGCAATTATAGTCTGCTGTTACCAATATTGATTAGCGATAGATGCACATAAATTCTACCACAGCTGTCAATCAATATTGAAGATGCCCTATAGCGATAGATCTGTGATCTGATTGGCTGCAACGATAGACGCACACAAATTATTGGCACCTGCCAGCCGATTGTTGATTATGCCATATAGCAATAGACACACGATTTGATTGGCTGAAGCGATAGACACACATAAATTATAGTGACCAGACAACCCAAATATTGATTATGGCCTATAGTGACAGTATTATTACAATTAAAGCCAGCTGTTACCAATATTGATTATAGTCAGCTGTTAGGAATACCAATTATAGCCAGCTGTTACAAATAGCAATTATAGCGCCAGCTGTTACCAATATCAAGTATAGCCCGCTGCTACCAATGTCAATTATAGCCAGCTGCTACCAATGTCAATTATAGCCAGCTGCTACCAATGTCAATTATAGCCAGCTGCTACCAATGTCAATTATAGCGCCAGCTGCTACCAATGTCAATTATAGCCAGCTGCTACCAATGTCAATTATAGCCAGCTGTTACCAATGTCAATTATAGCCAGCTGTTACCAATATTAATTATAACCAGCTGTTACCAATGTCAATTATAGCCAGCTGTTACCAATGTCAATTATAGCCAGCTGTTATCAATGTTATCTATTGCCACAAGTGATGGTTGTGCAGTTGGCAATCTGTGCTGTCAATGATTGTAACAGTCTAAAGTGGCATACCGCAAATTGTCAGACTGAAGCAACATACATAGAGAATCTGGAACGAGGTCACTTTTCATATCACTATTATGATATGTATGTGTATGTATGTGTATCGAGCGTTAGCGAGTGCAACATTGATCATTTTCAACGAAGTTCATAATAGTGATATGAAAGGTGACCGAGTTTGAGATTTTATGTATCATATAAACTGTAATTTGGAAATATTTGCCAAGAGTTGCTGATGTGACTTTTATCTGATTTCTCATTGGTGATTTTCGTGAAATCGATACTGCCGCTGTGACACACCACTACTTGATAACAGATACTGAATGCGCAGCAACATATACTGACAAACACAAAATCTGGTGATGTTAGCCGTTAAATAGTATTTTAACTGGTCATTGAGAATTATAGCCACGGCCATCAATCGTTACTTCGCTGCCAACTGATAAACTGTCAAACGATGACATTTTGCGATGACGTTTCATGAATGACAAATCGTAGTAAACAAATCATAGTAAAACAGTAATCCCTATGCGTCACGCTCACATCAATCGATGTTTTAACTGGTCGATTTAAATGGGTTGCACACCCAACAGCCAATGAAAATACTCCGTTGAATATGGCACGTGTGCTCATATCGAAAAAATATGGAACGGGCTAGAAGGCTTGTTTATATGACATAAAATCAATTATTGAATATTGGCAAAAAGTGATAGTGTCACCTGTTTTTGTCATATGTCCTCTCAATTATTGATTATTGGAACAGGCCAAAAGTGGCAGGCATATGTTCCTGTTGATGAATTAGTAATATCATTATATATCACGTTCTCCACCCACCCCCACCCCTGCCCGTCGATCCCGGCCAATTGTGACTCTAACATCCACAAGTTGTGTCGGTCAATAGAGTGAGACAATCATTCGCGCCATTTGCATGATTGCAGCAACTCCTATGGTGATATCCACGCTAGTGGTGGCGGCCACCTCTTACACACAAGCGCAGGTCCAAGCGATAGTTGGAGAAGGGACAATAACAACAACAGCAACAACAACAACAACAACAACAACCTATTTGAATTTGCTATTAATGCAGCTGTTGAAAAGTTCATTAAAGCAATTAAAATGGCAGTGGAGAAGCGGTTCTTGAAAAGTAATCGTAATGGCAACAGCAGGGAAAGCAGTAGGAAATCACTATTTGCGAATTATTCAAATGAATATGAAGAAAAAAAGGACGCATTTTTTCCCGCGCACTGGACAGACACAGGAAACAAAATGTAGACCTTTCCCGCATAAATATGGTTAAAGCGAGGACTGAGTTTAAGCAGAGTGTTAAAGGTTAAAACATCAGACCAGCTGCTGATATAACCAGAAATGTATTAGTGGCAGAGAACAAAGACCGCAAACATTATTAGAAAACATTAAAGGCCGGGAAAAATCATGTAAAATAAATATAGATATTGATGAATTTGTTGGATTCTTTAAACATGTCAACAATCCTGATAATGATTTCTACCAGGCTGGTCCAGACATAATTATTTTGGTACGGGAAGAATTAAATAATGATGTTCATAATGTTTTTTGGTGAGCTAAATGTGAATATAAGCGAATCTGAAATTTGTAATGCAATAAAACAACTGAAAATGGGAAAAGTGTGGGGGGGGGGCGGATTTGTTAATAAATGAATTTTTCACGAATGCTTTAAATGAATAACTAATATATATATTAATACTGTTTAACCATATTTTTAAAAGTAGATTTTTTCCAAAATTATGGACGGAATGGGTACCATTGCATAAAAATGAAAATATGACGATGTCAAAACCTATGGAAGGATAACGTTGCTGAGTACACTAGGGAAATTGTTTACAAAGGTACTCAATAACAGGCTAAATAAACGCACAGACAAGTTTTAGAACAGGGTTGGGCACAATCGATATATATATATATAAGTGGTTTAATTTCACATTTGTTAAATAAGGGGGAAATCTGTATTATATTTTTATTGACTTTACAAAAGCCTTCGATTATGTCGTACGAGATTGTTTATGGTTTAAACTGTTGAAAATATGTGTTAAAGGAAATATGAAAACTATGATGATGTCAATCTAAGATAATGTAAAGACTTATATCAGAGTGAATTCTATGTTATCATAGTGTTTTGAGTGTCGCACTGGAGTAAGGCAGGGGGAAAGCCTTTCTCCCTTACTCTTTGCCATGTATCTAAATGATTTAGAAAATGAGTTATATAGAAACGAATGTGGTGGAATTGATATAAATCTGTTAAAATAGTTTTAATACTGTATGAAGATGGTATAATCTTAATGTCTGAAAGCAGGACTGATTTACACACGGAACTGGATATGTTACCTGTATATAGCAACGGCGATGCTATTCAGACGACATAGGGTATTATAATGGGAGTAAAATAGAAATTGCTACACGTTTTAAATATTTAGGGATTGTATTCAGCACAACAGGTTCATTTATGGAGGCTCAAAAATGTTTAGCAGAGCAAGGTCAAAAAGCGGTATTGTCCTTACAACATTTATGTAACAAATTCGTAGACTTAACACCAAACCATTATTGTAGATTGTTTGATAAATTGGTAGCACCAATACTGACCTATGGTAGTGATGTATGGGGTCTCCACACAGGTTATGACGTTGAGAATTGTTATTACGATTTTGCAAGCAACACTTAAAAATTAAACAATGCAAAGCAAATTCTATGATTATGATTTATGGGGAGTTGAGACGGGTAGCCCTTGGTTTGATGAGGGAAATAAGAATTATAAAATATTGGTTTAAGATCCTAGATTTTAATAACAACAGAATAGCAACATGTGTTTACAATGCACCACGCAATGACTGTGTAACGGATAATAATTGTAATAACTGGATTATTAGGATTAGAGATTCACTTGGTCGAAGGGGATTTAATTATGTATGGAAATCACAATGTGAGAATGTTGATAGGGTCGCTTTTCTTTAATTATTCAAGCAAAGGTCATTGAACAATTTTCTGCAGGAGTGGGGGCCATTTAGAAAATAGCATCAAATGCTATCGAGACAAAGTCAAGATTATCAAACATAGACATACATTGTGCCAAATATGTACTGGATCTCATAGGTTACATATAGAAACGGGTAGATGGCATAAACCAATGGCGGTGCCTTTAGAGGAGAGAAAATGCGAGTATCACTTTATTATTTTTGTGTCCTGTATGCTCAGATCTCCGAAAGAAATATGTTAAAAAGTATTACTGAAAACATCCAAGCGTAGAAAAATTTACAGAATTGTTGAACTCAACAAATGGGGGCACCTTTAAAGAAACTGGCTAGTTTTATTTACAACGCAGTCCGGAAGCGTGAACAGGTTCTAGAAAAGAGCATTTTCTCCTCAAAATAAATTGGTAACGGCTGCGGATTTGTTAATGATGATAATGAGGATAATGATGGTAATGAGGATAATGAGGATAATGAGGATAGAGCGACGACGACGACGACGATGTGGCCAAGATACGGGTGGGGTGGGTGGGGGTGGGGGTGATGTAGACGCAATAAAGGCTCGCCAAACCTGTAATATCCTCAAACCTTTTGTTACAATTTATGAGGCGGTAAACAGTTCAGAGTTATCTAAATGCACCGTAACGGAGCGACATTGAATGTGCGGGGAGGGCGGGGTCAAGGAGGCTGGGTCTCACTTCTCGTTTCTCTTTCGTTTCTGTTTCGTGCAAGAAACGAGAAGAGAAGACCTAGTGGAAGCACTATTGTGCTGCGAGAACTATTTTGTGGTGGAGTGGGGTAAGTGATGACGATAAAAATGAAGTTGATGATGATAATAACAATGATGACAATGTGAGGATAATATTATCGATGGAAATAATGAATTCATAATGTGACAATAAGTGAAAAGGTTAACAAATATTATTTGTGTAATATTATGTATATTAATATTGATTAATATTAGCATGTTAATGTCAAACAGTTACGATGAGGATGTAAAGGTCGATCTGTCACTCAAATTTATGACGTCATACTCAATTACGTCACAAGTAGGCTGACGTCATAACACATATTGCAGTACCTAGCTCCGTCATAATACATAATTTTAATAAACCTCTGTGTATTTTGGGGCTTGGTTGACTGGGGGCTGTCGCTGCCGTAGGCATGGCATTCTGGTATAGTTACCATTCGTATCTCGCGAGATCTCCTTCAATTCGAGATCGAGAAAAGTATCTGGTATGTATTGAGTAGCCATTGGCATATTGATTTCCACCAGAATATGGTGGTAGAGACAATTGAAACTTAAAAGGACACGAGCGCTACTCTCCTCATACCAGACAATATTAATTCACGTAAAGCGAGATGATATAAAGCCTATAGTAGTCTGTATGACAAGTAGTTAACAGAAAAATAGTCCCTCTGGATTCGGCGTAAAATTCAAATCTGTCGCACATCTATTGCACACAAAATGAGGTCAAGAATTTGCTGACGTTGTGTGGATATTGATATCACACGAACCGCCGGGTGGATCAAGTCCATTTTAATGTCTGTATTAAGCAAGTGATACAGAGGTTAAGATGATACCAAAATCAGCATGATCCATAGTGTTCCTTTTACAGTCCGCTACGGAAATGGACTGGGCCCCGATATGTCTGGTCGCGAAGTGGAGTCTGTGTTACGGTCTCGGCGTTGTGATGACGTAATAAGATGGCCGGTCAGTACATTAGAGGTGTATTCTCCTAGAAGCCACCCTCTATTTTTAGATTGTTATAGTTACCTGAAATTAGGGTGGAAATTAGGGTGGAAATGATGACAATTGATGATGATAATAACCATGAATATTATCTATAATGTATTTATTAATGTTGTTAATATATTATATTAATGGTAAACTGTTATCCGCAATGCAATTGATAAGGAATAATAAATTCATTTATTCATAGTGATAATGTTTATTGATACGATCACGTTTGAACAGTAATTCACACCTATGTGTTCTGCGGAAAGGTGTTGGTTATTTAAAGGAATATCCATGATCTGACGTAGAATCTAGGCGCGCATAATTAGTTAACCTTGTTGGCCGTCAAATTTGTTCAAGAAAATTTCACTTGTCTCATAAAGAATCTCCATTAGCAGGCCAAGAGATGATTGCTTTTGAAAATTTACCATTACAATGACTGGCTAGGTTATCAAGCCAGTCAGTCAGTGGTAAAATTTTAAAAATAACATGTCTCCTCTTGTTCTGCAAATTGGCATTTTTCAAGGCCACTACAGGAGCCGTTTTGGCACAATGTAGTGTTAAAGGGTTAATTAGGAAATCTGGCTGCATTGACTGATAGAGGATAGACTGATAGAGGATGGAGATCTTGGCAAGAGGACATCATTGACTGATAGGGGATAGAGATCTTGGCAATAGGACAGCATTGACTGACAGAGGATAGAGATCTTGACGGGTAAGTTTAAAGTGTTAATTAGGAAATCAGGCAGCATTGACTGATAGAGGATAGACTGATAGAGGATGGACTGATAGAGGATAGACTGAGAGAGGATGGACTGATAGAGGATGGACTGATAGAGGATGGGCTGATAGAGGATAGACTGATAGAGGATAGACTGATAGATGATGGACGGATAGAGGATGGACTGATAGAGGATAGACTGATAGAGGATAGACTGATAGAGGATGGACTGATAGAGGATAGACTGATAGAGGATAGACTGATAGAGGATGGACTGATAGAGGATAGACTGATAGAGGATAGACTGATAGATGATAGACTGATAGAGGATAGACTGATAGAGGATAGACTGATAGAGGATAGAGATCTTGGCGGGTAACTTTGGAAGATTTAATTTTTCAAAAATTAAAAACATTTTCTTTGAAGGCTATCACATAGAAATATTTATTTTATAAATAGATTTTCTGTGACAACGTTTACGAATTTTGTAACCTGAACATGTACACATGTACACGTGACCAGCCCTAACATCTATATCCGGTCACTTTGGTGGTTAAAAATGGAGTGAATTGTAGGCTACGGGTGTTGAGGGCACTGTACAAATCGGTACTGATGTATCAAAAAATCTTTCCACTTGACTCTCTAGTTCAGTGCTTTAGATGCGTTTATAAAAAAATGGTTTTAGAATATTGAAAATTAACGATTTGTCAAGTAAGTGAAGGTGTGTAATAATTTTGTAAGAATGGCTCAGTTAATTCTCACACTATCGCTTTCCACTGCACTCGTGCGTACGAGGTGGACGCCGAAGCTAACAATACAGCTGTGGTACGCCGAGCTGCAATGGTGAGGCTGGTGAACATGACGGGCATGCTCCTTGACAGACATGTATGATGGACCCATAATCCGTCCATGACATTTTAACTTGTTATCATGCCGACAAGGAAAGATATTCGGGCGTTAGTAACCAATGTTGATACATTTCTACAGCCGATGATGGCTGGCATAATTTGCTTTTCAACCAATCAGAAAACACCTAGCGTGTCTGGCTGGGTATATACGCTTAGTCATGGAGGTGCCAACTATAGTTTGGCGCCGTGGTATAAAAGCAACCACACCGGTAAGATGTTGAATATTGTGGAACTAATTTGAGTGGAGGCTGTTGCTGCCTATTGTTGCTGCCATAGGCAACAACAACTTCCAGTCAAATTCGTTTCAAAATATTCAACTGGATGAGTATTACATAATGGAGAATGTAATTCATTGGCCCTTACATGACATCACATACTATCACTTGAGGAGACAAAATAGTGGCGGTCACTGTTCAATATTTACGTGATATTGCAAAGCAGATGATTGTGATACAGATGCGAGAATGTGACATGATATGAATGATAGAGAAACAATAAAAAAGAAAATTAGTTTTCTATAAGTAACCTTCGATTCACAGAATAAGAATTGTCTCAGAAGTAGCGCCTATAATTTAGTGCAAAGAAACTACGTGCGTAAAGAAGCATACTAAACAAAACAAGTACGTCTTTGTCTGCCCCAAGTATATGATTGTAAAACCATTGCACCCACCTGGATTATATATTTGACCTGTCATATAGATAATAATTTCATAATGTTCCATACGGTAGAACTGGCTCAGATGTTGCATAGTATGTATGTGCCATAGTTAAATCTGAATGTTGTTACATGTTTGACATGACTATCGGTGTAATATAAAATGAAGCGCAGTGTATAATTTGTTTCTCTGAGAAAAACAAATGCAAACAAAAGCCAAGGTTGCATATGTTCGTGAAATGTATTCTATTTTCATATTTTAGTAGAATTTCAGTAATATTGTTGACACATTCAGGAAACAAGATTGTAACCAGTATTCAAATTGTATCCACACAGTTTTTAGATTAGATGATAACAATAATACAAACATGTCCCATACATAGAGCAAAAAGCTTCAGCTATGGGAACAAGAGCTTTGCCTTACCTTGCAATTCTTGGATATTAATGATTGTGTCCTTTTCCTAATAAGGAATTAGAGATTTCCCAAAGTCCTATATGACTAGGACAAACAAGATCAGAGAGAACACAGGAACAGCTTTTAATTTGACCGATCTATGGGCTGCATCTCTTTTAGAAGAACAGTCAACTTGTAGTACATGATGCAGATTTCCTGGAATAAATGGTATTTCGTTCAGGTACTGACCCTTATATATCTTCTTTCTAGCACAGCTGAATAGTTTTCTTAATCAAGGACTTACACTTCTCATTCTGTTTAGTATCATCCAGATATACTTCAGCATCATCTATGTTATACTTCTGCAATATTTTTGACTTTCAATAGATTTTACAGACAGTTGTCGCCTAGCTATTTTCTTTTGAAATGATGATTCGGACAGATTGCAGATGGAATTCAAAGTATGCCTTATGATGCACTTGTGCCTCAACTGGGAGAACGCCCGTTAAGATATATATATTGCTGGATCAGCTGTGTCCTTTGGTAATGACAGAGGTTGCTTCATAATAATTATCAGAAATATGTCTTTCGTTTTTAGACGCGAGTAGCAGATCAATAAACTGTCATGGCTCTTAGTTAGTTAGTTAGTTAGTTAGTTAGTTAGTTAGTTAGTTAGTTAGTTAATTAGTTAGTTAGTTAGTTAGTTAGTTAGTTAGTTAGTTAGTTAGTTAGTTAGTTAGCCAGTTAGTCAATCAGTCGCAAAAGCATATCTCCATATTTCGGGCTATAGTTTCAAGAGTGTGTTGTATACATTAATGCAACTTTGGGGAAAGGCTATGCGTGGAGTCCTGAAGATGCGTGATAAATTTGGTATCAAAAGGTCAAAGGGCGAGGCCATATATCCATATAAAGCAGAACGCTTTAATCAGCTAGAAACGCATATTGCTAAACAACATAGAGTAACATCAGTAAGAACAGGCCAATTCAGGTTTAACTTTCCTTTGGAAAATTCTAACGTGGCATATATTTATTAATACTATGTAGATGATACTGTTGTACGCTGCTTAAAGCAATGGTACTGTTGCAGGTTATTCAAGGTGAATGAAACGAAATACTACTGATTTTCTCCAAAGGAAAGATTATCAGAGTTTCATTGAACAGAGAGACCGAATTGAAATCGCTGATGAACATTATTTCTTGAATTAATCATTCTCGAAAATACAACATTTGTTAAAAAGCTCAAAGATAAAATTCTACAAAGTATGTTACGAATAAAGTGACATACATCAGGTGGCATTGTGAAACTGGTGAATATTTGTCAGGAATTCCGATTTCAACATGTTAGGTTCTGGATCGAATTGATAAACTCTAAATATGGCAACCTATTGTCAATGAGAGTGCTTTATATGAATAACATAATCACAGGTAGGTTTTACGAATAAATAATGTTAGCCTTAAAAGGAACTAGTTGTGAATTCAGCTATGATTATTAGCAGACTAACATACCATCACAACTTTGTTTTGCAGGGCTAAGGCCAATACCAATTATTCCTGTGTCCACAGCCACTAAGTATGCAGTACTCGGATACACACGATCCCTTGCTGTGAGTCATCATAATAGTTAATATAAAACTACACAAGATATAGACCACTGCATCTATCTATATAGTTTTGTACACTGCAATAATGATCGTTAAATGTAGTGCATGAATAATGACAGTTAAATGCAGTGCATTCATAATGACAGTTAAATGTAGTGCGTTCATAATGTCAGTTAAATGTAGTGCATGAATAATGACAGTTAAATGTAGTGCATTCATAATGATAGTTAAATATAGTGCATTTATAATGACAGTCAAATGTAGTGCATTCATAATGATGGTTAAATGTAGTGCATTCATAATGACAGTTCAAGATTCAAGATTCAAGATTCAAGATTATTTATTCAATAATTCCAAGGTAAACGAATTCACAAATCATACCAGGTTGTCCGCCCACCGCAGTGCGTATTGTTATGGCGGACACCTTACACACATATATACAGGTATATATAAATTAGACAAGACAGTACTTACACAAACAATTATAAATTCAGACATTACATTTACTACTTCCTTATTAACCCTTTGGCCCTTGATCCACATAAAGAGTTTAAATTTCAAAGAGAAAATATGTCAATTCGCGGGTCAAGAGGAGACCACCCCTTCCCACACCCCCAGCACCCTCCCAACCCACCCCTCACCCCCAGAGTTCACCACCGGTTCAATTATCTTGTCAGTTATTACAGTGGAAAGAAAAACTCCTGGAGTGGGCCTCTCAGTCCGCGAACCAACATATAATACTGTAACAGGGTGTGTGTAAGAGTTAGTCACTTGGGTTATTATTATTATTATTATTATTATTATTATTATTATTATTATTATTATTATTATTTAGCGATACATATGGGTAGTAAATAAGGACAAGACAGTTACGTAACAGACAAGCCCAGAACATAGTCAGGTTCAATAATATACATGGATGTCTATGATTATAGATACAACAATAAACATTTATATATTTTTGGGGAGGGTACTTTTACTTATAATGATGATATACTGTTTATAGGATGCTGGCTAATGGGGAGCATCCTTGGACAAGGGAATGGGGATGGAGGGGATGGGTGCTCATTCTCCTGCTCGTCCTGTAGTTTGTTACTATGGTAATTGAAATTATTATTGGATATAATAGCAAGTGGAGTCATCTAGTCATAATTCTAGTAGTAGTAGTAATAGTAGTAGTAGTAGTAGTAGTAGTAGTAGTAGTAGTAGTAGTAGTAGTAGTAGTGGTAGTAGTACTAGTAGTAGTAGTAGTAGTAGTAGTAGTAGTAGTAGTAGTAGTAGTAGTAGTAGTAGTAGTAGTAGTAGTAGTGGTAGTAGTACTAGTAGTAGTAGTAGTAGTAGTAGTAGCATTCTTTACCTTGTTTTGTAGACGAGTCGAGCCATTTTTGAGCTGTACTGCATGAGTTCGATAATACTAGTATGTGTTAATCAAGTGGTTTTTTATTGTTTTCTTGCAGAATTTTGTTGATAGAATTTTCTCACGTGTTTCCTGTTTTATGTTGTTCCATAGTTTAGTGGCTGCAAATGATATTCGGTGTTTTCCTATGTCTGTCCGTGTGTATTGCTCATGTAGTTTATGTCTGCTTCTAGTGTTATGTTGGTGGATGTTAATATTGTTTATAAAGAAGGGGGCTATAGATTTGGGTAAAGTGTCGTGGTGGAAGTTTTTGACAATAGTTAGCATTTGAGATTTTCCTATGTTGGTGAGCTTAAGCAATTTTTCTGCTTTGAACATGTTTTGGCCCTCTGCTGGCCTAGAAAATAGTTTGATGCTTTTTTTTGGAGAGTTTGAATTTTGGATATTCTGTTTTTGTAGGTGTTAGACCAAACAGCGTTGCAGTAAGTGAGGTGCGGGAGGATCAAGGTGCTGTACAGTGTTTTAACCGTGGCCTGTGTCATATATGGTTTTAGTCTTTGGATGACACCTATTCCTCTTGCTACTTTTGCAGTAACTGTTTCGATTTGTTTGGCCCAGGTCAAGTTTTTATCTAAATATACTCCTAGGAACTTTGCATAAGGGGCCTCTTCAATTTCCTTATTGCTAATGTACAATTTTGGAACCTCTTTATTTATTAATTCTGTAGATTTTGAAAATAACATATAGTTTGTTTTATCCACATTTAGTGATAATTTATTTAGTGAAAACCAGTTAGTAATTTCTTCCATTTCCTTATTTACATTTTTATATAATGTAGCTATGTCTTCATCAGAGCAAAAGGCATTGGTGTCATCAGCAAATAGTATTAGCGACATATGTTTGCATATGTTAGGCAGATCGTTCATATACAAGAGGAACAGCAGAGGGCCAAGGATGGACCCCTGAGGGACACCGCAAGTTAGTCTCCTATTTTCAGGACAAGTTGCATTGAATTGCACACATTGCGTTCTGTCACTTAGATAACTTTCAAACCAGATGATTGCACTTCCTCGGATTCCATAATAGGCAAGTTTTTCTAGTAGAATTTTATGATTGATAGTGTCGAAAGCTTTTGAAAGATAAAAAAAATGCCTATTATGTGCTTTTTCTTTTCAATTGATTCTATTATTTTTTCTGTCATTTCAATTAGTGCTAGCATTGTTGAATGTTTTTCACGGAATCCGTATTGTGATGTATAGAGGATTGACTTTTTATCTAAGTAGCTGATAATCCGATTGTACATAAGTCGTTCCATTAATTTGGAGAAAAGTGGAAGTATTGAGACAGGTCTATAGTTTGTGAAATTAGATGAATCCTTTGCTTTGTATATAGGTGTTACTCGTGCTGCTTTTAATTTTGATGGAAATATGCCTTGAGTGAAAGATAAGTTACAGATGTGGTTAAGGGGTATTAGTAGCGCTAACATGCAGTGTTTGAAAATACTCCACTTGAAACCATCCAAGCCAGCACTTTTTGCAGGATTTAGTTTGTTAAGAATGATACAAATTTCTTCATTTGTGACAGTGTTAGCTAAAAAAGAGGATTGATAGTCGCCTGTGAGATAATCACTATATTTATTAGAGAATGTTGAATTGATTTTATCTGAAAGTGTTGGACCTATATTAACAAAATAGTTATTGAATCCTGTTGCAATTTCTAAATCATCAGTTATTATCTTGTTATTATAAAGAAATTGTGTTTGTTGCGCTTTGCGGTTATTTTTATTCAAAGTGATTTAATTATTTTCCATGTTTCATTTATGTCATTCTTGCATAGTTCAAATTTGTTATGGTAGTAAGTTTTTTTTGCTGTTTTGATTATTTGGTCCAACTTGTTTCTGTATTTCTTGAATTTCTGTTCATTATGCTTTGTTTGACATTTGATAAACTTCAAATAAAGATTATGTTTTTTATGACAGGCAGCTATCAGTCCAGTTGTTATCCATGGTTTAGTCGGGTTGTGTTTAAATTTCTTCTTTTCTTTCATGGGAAAGCTATTTTCGAAGATGTGCGTGCAAATTTCATGGAACTTGGTGTAGGCACTTTCGCAGCACTGTATGTCTGTTACGGCATGCCAATCCACCTCAGACATGTATTTTTCAAATTGTTCAATATTGACCTGATTTATTTCTCTGCATTTAATTTTTTCATATTTGAATGGCTTTGTGCAGGTCAGCTGTCTTTCGAGAAGAAAAATTGGTAGGTGGTCTGACGTGTCAGTAACGAGAATTCCTACCTCCGATTTATTACTGAAGTTAATGTTATTGCTGAATATATTATCAATAATTGTGGCCGAAACATCACCTATTCTAGTCGGTTTTGTAATGGTTGGGTAGAATGAATGAACATGCTATAATTATTGCGTTCAAAATGGGTAAAAAATAAGAACCTGTTATCATCAATCATTAATAGATCATTGGTTAGTATATGAAACCAATCATTGATCACAAAAATAGTACCAATTCCCAACACTAGTACAAAGTACATAATAATACAAACACATTGACAAACGCTGTTCAACATACAAGGCGTATGACATTACGTTTCACAGATACATATGTGGGACGTTTGGTGTCTAAAACATTAATTCTTTCAGCTCTGAAATAGACATTAATTCTTTCAGCACTGAAATAGTTTGTTAATTTCAAAGCAACCATACTAATAACATGTTGAATATTTTGAAACTTGCCCGACTGGGAGCCGTTGCGGCCTGAGGCAGCAACGGCTTCCATTTAAATCAGCTTCAAAATACCCAACAGAGTATTTCATAAATTATTAAGAATCTGTCATACCTGCGACTTGATTTGAAGGAGGTAATTATCCTTGAACATGCTATAATTACAGAGTACGCAATGATACAAAGACATTGACAAACGCTATTCAACATTCAGACATATGACGTTATGTTTCACAGAAGCATATGTGGGACGTTTGGTGTCTAAGACATTAATTCTTTCAGCAATTGAAATAGTATGGTATTTTAGTAGTATGAATATTTTTGCAACTTACCCGACTGGAAGCCGCTGCTGCCTAAGGCAGCAACAGCCTCCAGTCAAACCAGTTTCAAAATACCCAACAGATTATTTCTTGAATTATTAAGAATCTGTCATGCGTGCGACTTAATTTGAAAGGGGTAATTATCCTTAAACATGCTATAATTACTCCATGCAAAATGGGTAAAATGAGAACCTGTTATCAAATCATTAATTACTCATTGGTTAGTATATAAAACGAATCATCGATCACAAAAGTAGACATTAATTCTTTCAGCACTGACATAGTATGTTAATTTCAAAGCAACAATACTAATAAAATGTTGAATACTTTGAATCTTACCCGACTGGAAGCCGCTACTGCCTACGGCAGCAACGGCCTCCATTCAAATCCGCCTCAAAGTACCCAACGGATTATTTCTTAAATTGTTAAAAAAAATCTGATTTAAAAGGGGTAATTATCCCTAGACATGCTATAATTACTCCATTCAAAATGGGTAAAAGATGAGAACCTGTTATCATCAATCATTAATCGATCACTGATTAGTATATAAAAACAATCATTGATCACAAAAATAGTACCAATTCCCAACACTAATACAGAGTGTGTAATGATACGAACACATTGACAGACGCTGTTCCACATACAGGCATATAACATTACATTTCATAAACACATGTAGGATCAAGTTATTTTAGATGTTTGCCAGTGTGTCATATAGTGTTCGTGGCAACTAAGCATGCGGAGCACATTTATGTTGGTTGTGAACATATTTTTGGTACGACATGAGCACAAAGTATTGTACATAAGTTGACATGCATATAACAGTTAACAAGCACAGGAAACTGATCAGTGTCACAGAAAAGCAACATACACAGGAACAGTTCATTTCGGTACCTTGTCTAGGTCTGTTGCTGATGTAATCATCGTCTTGTTACCTGAGTTGACAAGGCATATGATGCGTACATCGATTGACCATGCTGACTTTACCCCCGGAGTGCTGCTGGCATAACTTTAGCAGCTGTAGTCGTCTCTTGGTGAGGCTCTCTGTAATGACAAAGTTTGTACCTTTTAACTTGCGTTTATTTGTGAATCTAGTATGTCGTGTGTTATATGCTACAAGTCTTATGATGATTGGTCTGCTATGGACATGATTACTGTTCTGGGAATCCCTAGGTTGCTGAATTCCTGAGAGCTTTGGGCCAATTCTATGGCTGCGTCCGATGCTGCTAGGATCTAAGTTTAGGCCCAGTTTGTCATTTAGCACATTAAGCACAATATGGTCCGTATTCTCATTTCGGGATTCTGGGATACCATGTACGAGGAGGCAGTTTCTCCTTGAGTATTGCTCATGACTGTCAAGCTCAAGGTGTATTTTTGTATTTTCCTCAACTAGTTTGATATTTTCGTCTTTAATGTCTTTCATGTCTTGTCTAATACGTTCCATATTACACTCTGCATCCATACTTAGACTCTTATAGATATCTTGCTTTACATTGGTGAGAAAACAACTGTCATTGATAACTGATTCTGTGATTTTAGTTATAAATGTTTTGTCATCAATTATATTTTTGATCACAGCGGAGGTCACATGTTCAATTATGTTCCCTAGCAGTTCTTTATTACTGATTAAGGTCTCATGTATCTGTGATTTAATTAACTCCATAGTGACACTTTGATCGCCATCTCCTGACTGACTGTGTGGCGTACTTCTCGTACCGACCTTTCCGGTACCAGTTTTCGTGTCAGGCATTTTGCTGTTTTAGTTAAGGTTAGGGAGTTAAATGTAGTGCATTCATAATGATAGTTAAATGTAGTGCATTCATAATGTCAGTCACATTTGAACGTTTTATTAGCAGCTCTCAATAACTAGGTACAATATATATATATATATATATATATATATATATATATATATATATATATATATATATATATATATATATATATATATATATATATATATATATATATATATATATATATATATATATATATATATATATATATATATATATATATATATATATATATATATATATATTGCATGAATAGAAGCTTTAGAACCAAGTGAAACACATTGTTGGTTTCTTCAAAAGAAGATAACAATGTTAAAATTCCCCACCCCCATTAAAAATAATAAAGTTAGAATTCCCGATGCCCAACTAGAAGAATATGGTTAAAATTCCCCATACCCAAATAGAGGAATATGGTTAAAATTTACCATACCCAGCTAGAATAATAACGTTAAAATTCAACATATCCAACTAGCAGAATAACTTTAAAATTCCCCACACCCAACTAGCAGAATGACGTTAAAATTCCCCATGCCCAACTAGCAGAATAACGTTAAAATTCCGTACACCCAACTAGCAGAATAACGTTCAAATTCCCCATAAAATCAAGACTTTTTACAAATCCATCTTCCACAAGTGTTAAATTATATTTGATTTACTTGGATCAATCTCCAGACAACATGCCCTACGAATTTGTTTGGCTAATTACTGGTACAGTTCCCCTTGTGCTGAAGATTACAGAGCCTGGAAAGAGACGTCCTTGGAACCTTAATCTGACATCATAGACAGTAAAATACTACTTTATTATGGCATCATAGGCAGTAAAATACTGTTTTAGTCTGACATCATAGACAGTAAAATACTGTTTTAGTATGGCATCATAGGCAGTAAAATACTGTTTTAGTATGGCATCATAGGCAGTAAAATACTGTTTTAGTATGACATCATAGACAGTAAAATACTATTTTGGTATGGCATCATAGGCAGTAAAATACTGTTTTAGTATGACATCATAGACAGTAAAATACTGTTTTAGTATGGCATCATAGGCAGTAAAATACTGTTTTGGTATGGCATCATAGGCAGTAAAATACTGTTTTAGTATGACATCATAGACAGTAAAATACTGTTTTAGTATGGCATCATAGGCAGTAAAATACTGTTTTGGTATGGCATCATAGGCAGTAAAATACTGTTTTAGTATGACATCATAGACAGTAAAATACTGCTTTGGTATGATATCATCAGCAGTACTATTTGTGAAATTTAGCAGGTTTATTAAAAAACGATCCAATTGGCTTTTACATGTGCAAAGATGTCAAATGTTTACTGGACTGTCACAGGTTTACAGTGATGTCATAGCACCTACACATTTCCATATATATACATCACTCTAAACCTGTATAAACACACGCACGCACGCACGCACGCACGCACGCACGCACGCACGCACGCACGCACGCACGCACGCACGCACGCACGCACGCACGCACGCACGCACGCACATATATATGTGTGTGTGTGTGTGTTTATACAGGTTTACAGTGATGTCATAGCACCTACACATTTCCATATATATATAAAGATGTCTGAGCAGGGATCGATTCTCTTCCACAGGAAAGGAGAGATGCGCTCAAGCATACAATTGAGACTAAGGTTATATGGTTAAGGTTAGGGGCAGAGACGCTCAGAGCAAACACACTGCTTCCATTATGACAGTGTTGCCTATTATTTTATTATATTATTCAATTTGTAGCTTGGGTCAGTGAACCGATGATCATTCGAATAGGGCCAGGTAAAAAGGCCAACTGGTAAACACTTTCAGTATACTGAAACATTCGTCTCGATTCTTTCATTTCTCTGAACTGCACAGAGCATACCAGATCTCTGTAATAGTGGCATTTCATTGGATGGACGGGATGTGCATCTTGGTGCACCTGATCCAGCTTCCTAATCCGGTATTGCGGCTGCACAAAACAGCTTACTATACTCCTGCCCCGATCTATAATTGGACAGGTTTGATACTCATGATATACTGTGCACTGATGAAACAGTAGTTTGAAAAGATCCTATAATCAGTCCTTCTCCTTCTTTTGTCAATGTATCTTTTCCTCAGAGGGAGACATTACCTTCTTAACGTTCTTCTTAGTCGTCAGTGTACCAAATTTGGCTTCTTTTAGATTGGTTCGAATCACACTTAGCAGATTCCTTTGTAGTGACATCCACTGCAAGGTGTGTAGCAGTTGGCGTCGACTACAACACATTCTATGGCTTTTAAATAATGGTTTTTACCAGGATTATGTAATAGAATTGTGTATTCACTTAAGTCCCTTTTGTTACCGCATACATTTCCCCTGTAACCTTAGTAAACTATATTATGAACTTGATCTGTAAACACATTTGGATTGATAGGTGGCAGCCAATAGCTAACAAACGATCTCCAGCTACTTTTGTTGTGCATACTTTATGATAGCAGCCCAGAGGAAATTGCAAATGAGAGCATGGCATTGCTAGCATCAGATACATCAAGCGGCGCTGTTCTTGTCGTCAGCAAAATCGGTGGTGCAGAATTCAAAGAATTTGAGCCACTTTGAGCGAAATAAACCATTAGCAATGACTGTTGATATCCAGCAAATTGCATCCGGCGCTTCACTTAGACAATGTAACTAGCACCCTGTTGCCCATTGTCCTTCACTTGTGCAGCGACCTGTTAAAGCTGTAGCTGCAGAGAAATTAGAACAACCAAATATGGCATCAATACCCATATATTATGGACCTCATAAACAATTCCAGATACACATATTAATAATAATAATATAAAGTAAATAAAGTAAAATCCTTTTAAGTGAAATAATTTTAAGTGAATAACCAATCAGGTGGAACTAATTGACAGCATTAACTTAATAAAATCATCCTGCACATGTGTTTACCATTTTAATCTTTCTATCCGCCCTTTTGCATCGTGTGCCCACTCATTTATCCATCTCTCTCTCTCTCTCTCTCTCTCTCTCTCTCTCTCTCTCTCTCTCTCTCTCTCTCTCTCTCTCTCTCTCTCGCTCGCTCCCTCCCTCCCTCCCTCTCCCCCTCTCTCCCTCCCTCCTTCCCTCTTTCTCCCGCTCTCTCTCTCTCCCTCTCTCTCTCTCTGTCTCTCTCTCTCTCTCTCACTCTCACTCTCTTTAATTTTCCCGAGTCGCCATATGGCAAAGAAAAAACCCGTATCGCTTCCACTAACACACAGTATGCTATGCATGTTTTCTTGTCTGTTCATGCTACAAGGAGCATGTAGGTGATCAATATTGCCACATAATAAACGATAGTAGTTACCGCCTTAATACCACGAATTCTGAGTTACAAAATCAGGGTCGACCCACAGATGTGGGATCGTACCGCGAATGATGACAGAAATCAAACATCCTCAAAGCCGGGAACTTAGCCACCGTTAGTAATTAGATGAGCGTATTTAACGAAGACTTTAAAGTCTGGGGCTGCTCGGGAATTTTTCAATTTCGTTGTACAACATATGTTTCTGAATTTCTTATTTTTCTTTGAACCTTAATGCTAAAAAGACAGTTTCTATTGCCCCCTAGTGTTGGAATGAAAAGTGGAAATGGCCCTAATGAACATGTGAGTAATTCTCTCGGGGATACAGTTTGGTCTTGGCCAATTACGAGTAGCCTAGCAAATAGATCGCCAGTGGATTTGAAGACTGACGTTTGCTGTCATTTGTGAGATTTTATGTTTATCAAGAGAGGCAAAGATTTTTAATTTCATCTTTGGTGTTGTGACATAGAAGGCGATAGTCCCAGACATATCCAATATCCAATGCACTTAGTTATAAACTAATTAGCAGGTGACTCCTTTGTCACGCGTATTCATCAGTTCAGGCTGTACTGCAGCTTCATTGTGAGCAATACATTCTATCAGCAGCCTTTTGTCTGATATTGCTATGCAGATTTGATTGTCCACATATTTCACGACACGTGCAGACAATGTATTTGTTGTTGATCGTTTTAAGGGGAATTCACCTTGCACTAACAAATTATGTGCATCTGGATGGATTTGTGAAAGGTGTATCATATGCAGGGAATGTGAAAGCAAGTTTCTTGCATAGGTTATCCTGTCATATGATGCAGACCATGGCATCATCGCTAGTAAACACTGAAAGTGCAATGTCCAGGCTGTCTCCCTAGTTGAATTGCAACAGTAGGTCAACAATACCAATGAAAAATGACCAAAGCTTGATATCTGAATCCAGTGATGAACAAAACTCGTTGAAGCGATGTTGTGCCACTGTGAATATTGGTGATTTCACAAACAACTCTACCGTTTAGTTACATGTTTTTGTCGAACCTCATCAATGGCAATGGCTAAAGAATCTGTGATGCTAAGAAGCGCTTGGTGTTTATTACACTGTATGAAAACAGGCTATCCATTGCCTCAGCTACTAGCTTATGCCCAGCAATCCCTCGGTTTTAGAGCGGACCGTCTGTTTAGTGATGCATCTACACAGTCAGTATCTAAACATGTAGAGGTGAACAGTAAATCTCAAATGTATTTGCATATACAGCTTGGTTACAAATAAACACAAGTGAAGGCCGTGTATCCTCTTCATTGTTGCAACCATTGATCATATCAACTGTTGATATTAAGTGCCGCATCAGTGCATGTACATCATTTAGTCTGTCGATGGGTCTTCGATCACTGGCAGATATCCAACCGTATGAGGTGAAAGAATTGGCTCATTCTCCCCAGCTAAGGCATTGTAACCGCATGGTCCACTCCATTCAGGTAATATTTGAATGGGTTTTTTCTACACATATCAAAATAACACAAAATCTTTGTCGTATGCTATTTTATGCACCGGGTCCTTGTAACCATTATACGTTGTTCGGCGACCTTAATCCAACATGACCCGATATATCTGTTTCTTCCGTGTATATCCCTCAGTTAGTTTGGTTGGCTTATAATCCACTGACCATTTGTGATAAACTGTAACACTTGACACCTTAGGTGGAGGAGGACGCGTTGATATCTACATTATAGAAACAGCCTACAGCTGCAATCCGTCCTTCTACGCTCTTGACCACCATGTCATGTCTTCTGCCAACAGCGTTAGCTTCCTCAGGTCAACGCGTTGCTCTGGCTGGTTGTGTAATAATACCAGTGGTGCAATGGCATGTGTTAGTATGTGAAGTAATCCCCTCACAACAGGCAACAGTGTTCAACACCAGACAAACAGGAACATTTGTTGATATAGTTGCTGGCACTAATGCAACATATTTGTTCTTCAAAAGCATTTCTGCTAATGCACGTTCTATATCTTGTAATTTTGTTTTGAATCTTACACAATCCCTCCATCAATACAATGGAAACAGATCTATTTTAGATTGCAATCACTGCATGTCAGGAGAAAATTGAATTATAAGATTTCTGGTAAAGTCTGTTTCTGTCCATTCCTTTGTTTATGGTTGGGTAACTCAAATGTTAATATTTCTCTTCATATTGGTTATATCTTGCCAGTTTTTGTTTTAAATGATAGGACAATGATGACCTATTCGGCAATATGGCATTCCCTACAATAGACATTATGGTCCTAATAATATAATACACTACATAGGTCCTGTGTTAAGATGTTGCTGAAAATGAGTGTATTTTGTCACAAATGTGTACAAATTAATTTACCACGGGTTAAATTGATTTCCATTGTGATTATTCTATGTCCTGCTTTATTCAACACAATCTCACCAAGTTATAGCCGAGGTGCTTCGAAAATGGACATGTTATGCTACATTTCACGTTCTTCTCTATTTCCATGAATTTACCAGACAATACCACAAACAAATCATTTTTTCAATCTTTAAGGACACATAATGGTGGTTAATGTTTTGAATCATAAGCTTAATGCTCAAACTAAAGGAAAATATCAAGAACCATATGTTGTAGTAGGGGTGCAACCAGTTCTTAATCTTAAGCCCTATTTGAAAATCAGACTTTAATTATTACAATGACATAGACAACAAAAAATAAATCGAATGAGTACCTCAAAGCAAAACTAAGCAGCTAAGAACTAATACTGATATGAAGATAAACCAGGATAAATTGGACCAAACCAGTTTGACATTATGAAACTATAGCGCTATCTACTTCTAGCTATGTCCCACCCATCTACAGCTATGCTCCGCCCATCTATAGCTATGTCCCGCCCGTCTATAGCTATTCCCCGCCCATCTATACCTATGCTCCGTCCCCTCTTTTGGCGCGTTGGCATCGATTTATATACGTTGAGCCCTCATGACTGCTCAGAATCCCATTTTCAAGATTGCGGGTAGTTAATCAACTATGGCAGCCACAGAGGCCAGCCGAATTAGTTAAAAAATAGTCAACACAATTTTTATGAAATAATAAATAAAACAAAGACATACAATTCGTACACCTGACGGAATATTCCAGCTTCACGATGGAGTATTCTCAATCAACTACGATTGCGACGTCAGACTACATGTGGTGTAATTGATTAAAACTTCATATACTTAACTTGAGTGACAGATCATAGTCATCCATTGACACCAAGTAGACTTTTCATTCAAGCTATAGACAGACAAATAACATCCAAGCCTTTAGTGAGTCATCGTACACAGCTCAGTTGCACGGAGACGAAGGCAACACTGAAAATAATAAACACGAATACAAGATGCCAGAAGGCAAACCGGAAATCAGCAGGTACAGGAATCCTCGTCGAATCGACTATGTAAACAATAAAGATAACAAGTTCACTAAATCGGTGGGGGAGAGAAGCTAATCAGGTTCTGTGCGTGTGTGTGTGTGTGTGCGCGCGCGCGTGCGTGCGTGCGTGCGTGCGTCCGTGCGTGCGTGCGTGCGTGCGTCCGTGCGTGCGTGCGTGCGTGTGTGAGTGTGCTGTGGGGGTGGGGTGGGGGGAGGGGAGCGTAGTGCAAACAAGGGCGATCGACACTACAAAGCAGTTTCTCAGAGCAGTTATAGCAATGTAGAGTACCCAAATAATAATTGACAACAATTTCTGAAATCCAATGCTCAAATTTCTACAACAAAAGTGTTTTGATCCATTGGAAGCGTTACGCTTAGGGAACTTCGTGGAATGTGTATATCTAAAGAGAAGCAAGATATCACAGTCAGCTCGTATGATAGGGCTAGAATCAGTGAAAGTGCAGACAAATCTACTGCGTTTTCTCTCACCTATCACATAAAATATTGTTGAGGTAACAGAATGGACAAGCATACAAATGAGTGTGGTTACCGAATTGAACGAGCTAAATCACTCACACTAAAATGCATGCATTATTCTCACTATCACAACACCAAAATGTACCTGAAAGTCCTCACTATCACAACACGAAAACGTACCTGAAAACCCTCACTATCACAGCACCAAAACGTACCTGAAAATCCTCACTATCACAACACCAAAACGTACCTCAAAGTCCTCACTATCACAACACCAAAACGTACCTGAGAATCCTCACTATCACAACATCAAAACATACCTCAAAATCCTCACTATCACAACACCAAAGCGTACCTGAAAACCCTTACTATCACACCACCAAAACGTACCGGAAAATCCTCACTATCACAACATCAAAACATACCTCAAAATCCTCACGATCACAACATCAAAACGTACCTCAAAATCGTCACTATCACAACACCAACACGTACCTGAAAATCCTCACTATCACCACACCAAAACATACCGGAAAATCCTCACTATCACAACACCAAAACGTACCTGAAAATCCTCACTATCACAACACCAAAACGTACCTCAAAGTCCTCACTATCACAACACCAAAACGTACCTGGGAATCCTCACTACCACAACATCAAAACGTACCTGAAAATCCTCACTATCACAACTTCAAAACATACCTCAAAATCCTAACTATCACAACACCAAAGCGTACCTGAAAATCCTTACTATCACACCACCAAAATATACCGGAAAATCCTCTCTATCACAACATCAAAACATACCTGAAAATCCTCTCTATCACCACACCAAAACGTACCGGAAAATCCTGACTATCACAACACCAAAACGTTCCTGAAAATCCTGACTATCACAACACCAAAACGTACCTGAAAATCTTCACTATCACACCACCAAAACGTACCTGAAAATCCTTACTATCACACCACCAAAACGTACCGGAAAATCCTCACTATCACAATGTCAAAACGTACCTGAAAATCCTCACTATCACAACACCAACACGTACCTCAAAGTCCTCACTATCACAACACCAAAACATACTTGTGAATCCTCACTATCACAACATCAAAACGTACCTGAAAATCGTCACTATCACAACATCAAAACATACCTCAAAACCCTCACGATCACAACATCAAAACGTACCTCAAAATCGTCACTATCACAACACCAAAGCGTACCTGAAAATCCTTACTATCACACCACCAAAACGTACCGGAAAAGCCTCACTATCAGAACATCAAAACGTACCGGAAAATCGTCACTATCACAACATCAGAACGTACCTGAAAATCCTCACTATCACCACACCAAAACGTACCGGAAAATCCTGACTATCACAACACCAAAACGTTCCTGAAAATCTTCACTATCACAACACCAAAACGTACCGGAAAATCCTCACTATCACAATGTCAAAACGTACCTGAAAATCCTCACTATCACAACACCAACACGTACCTCAAAGTCCTCACTATCACAACACCAAAACGTACCTGTGAATCCTCACTATCACAACATCAAAACGTACCTCAAAATCCTCACTATCACAACATCAAAACATACCTCAAAATCCTCACGATCACAACATCAAAACGTACCTCAAAATTTCTCACTATCACAACACCAAAGCGTACCTGAAAATCCTTACTATCACACCACCAAAACGTACCAGAAAAGCCTCACTATCACAACATCAAAACGTACCGGAAAATCGTCACTATCACAACATCAGAACGTACCAGAAAATCCTCACTATCACCACACCAAAACGTACCGGAAAATCCTGACTATCACAACACCAAAACGTTCCTGAAAATCTTCACTATCACAACACCAAAACGTACCTGAAAATCCTTACTATCACACCACCAAAACGTACCGGAAAATCCTCACTATCACAATGTCAAAACGTACCTGAAAATCCTCACTATCACAACATCAAAACGTACCTGAAAATCCTCACTATCACAACATCAAAACATACCTCAAAATCCTCACGATCACAACATCAAAACGTACCTCAAAATCGTCACTATCACAACACCAAAATGTAACTGAAAATCCTCACTATCACAACACCAAAATGTACCTGAAAATCCTCACTATCACAGCACCAAAACGTAAATGAAAATCCTCACTATCACAACATCAAAATGTACCTGAAAATACTCACTATCACAACATCAAAACATACCTCAAAATCCTCACTATCACAACACCAAAGCGTACCTGAAAATCCTTACTATCACACCACCAAAACGTACCGGAAAATCCTCACTATCACAACATCAAAACATACCTCAAAATCCTCACGATCACAACATCAAAACGTACCTGAAAATCGTCACTATCACAACACCAAAACGTACCTGAAAATCCTCACTATCACAATACCAAAACGTACGGGAAAATCCTTACTATCACAACACCAAAACTTTCCTGAAAATCTTCACTATCACAACACCAAAACGTACCTGAAAATCCTTACTATCACACCACCAAAACGTACCGGAAAATCCTCACTATCACAACGTCAAAACGTACCTGAAAATCCTCACGATCACAACATCAAAACGTACCTAAAAATCGTCACTATCACAACACCAAAACGTACCTGAAAATCCTCAATATCACCACACCAAAACGACCCGAAAAATCCTCACTATCACAACACCAAAACGTACCTGAAAATCCTCACTATCACAACACCAAAACGTTCCTGAAAATCCTCACTATCACAACACCAAAACGTACCTGAAAATCCTTACTATCACACAACCAAAATGTACCGGAAAATCCTCACTATCACAACATCAAAACGTACCTGAAAATCCTCACTATCACAGCACCAAAACGTACCTGAAAAATCCTCACTATCACAACACCAAAACGACTGTCTGTTTAGTGGCGTTTCCACCAGTGCCACCGTCGACACCAGTACTTCTATCACAGTATTTAACCAGCCCTTATATAAGAGCATCCCGCCTCATAAGAAGCCTCCCCTTAAGCCTACAAATATTTACCTACTGACGGCTACGGGAGCAGATGTACCCGTAGCCGGTGTGGTTAATTTTAGTTATCCAAATAGAGGAAATACAATTCATTCAGAGAGTTGTCATCGCCTCTATTCATAACGACGCGTTACTTGGTTCTGATTTCCTCAGTGCCAGCAAAGCCATCATACGCTGCAGACAACAAGAATTCGACATACACGGCCGCGAATACCTCTCGGACCAGCATCATCATTGTACAATACGTGTGCGGTAATATTGTCAAGTACTGCCACAGTTGAGCCGGGACAGGAACAGATCTTATGGGCCACCGCACCACAGTTAGGAAGCTACACACACATCGCCATGCTGGAACCCGACCCTGACTATATGATCGCCTCACAATGCGCAAGTCCCCGTATAATAGTGGACACTACTAAAAAAGAAAAAATACCTTTTAGAGTGTTCAATAGTACCGCAGATCCTATTACTCTGGAACCTGGAGTACGCTGCATTGGAATAACCTGCACTTTCTGACACAACACCGCAAATGACTGATGATTTACCCGAAAATGTACATGATTTGTATCTACGTGCCACCATTGGATTACTGCAATCACAGAAACAGGAAATTCGGAAATTACTACATAGGTATCGCGATAGTTTTTCTGCTGGAGACATGGATCTCAGATAAACTCATCTCGTACGACACTCCATCGATACGGGCAATAATCGTCCCGTACGACATCTTCCCATTCACAAAGAAGCGGAAGCACACCAACAACTAAACAGGTATTATCGAACCCTCAGCATCTCCATGGGCTAGCCCTATAGTGCTAGCAGGCAAAAAGGACGGAACCTTGCGGCTTTTGTATTGACTACCACCGTACCCTTGATTTAGCTAGCAATTACTGGCAAGTAGCCATGGATGAAGCTGATATGGAAAAGACGGCATTCGTTTGTAGGGACGGCCTTTTCCAATTCCGCAAGATGCCCTATGGGTTGTGCAATGCTCCCGGAACTTTTGAACGACTCATTGAGCAGGTATTAACCACCCTGCAATGGGAGATCTGTCTCTGTTACATCGATGACGTAATAGTCTTTGGACCAACGTTTGAGCAAACCTTGATAAATTTGGACACCGTGCTCTCCCGCTTCTGCACGGCCAATTTGAAACTCAAACCGAAGAAATGTCATCTCTTCAGACAGCGCGTCGAGTTCCTGGGACACGTCATACCCGGTGATGGAGTGGCTACACAGCCATCGAAAACTAAGGCAGTAGCAGAATGGCCTCGGCCCTTTTCAGTTATGGAGACACAGAGTTTCCTTGGCCTATGCCAGTACTATCGCCATTACATCTGACATTTCAGCGAGATTGCTTCACCCCTCTACAAGATCACCGAGAAAGATCGACCATTTGAGTGGACGAGTGAGTGTGAAGGCTCCTTCAGGGCGCTGAAGGAACCCTTGACGACCGCCCCAATTCTTGCTCACCCTAATCCAAACCTCGATTTCATCTTAGACACTGACGCATCAGCTTTCGCTATTGGTGCGGTTCTATCTCAGGTCACCGAAGACGGAACAGAGCAGGTGTTGGGTTATGGTTCGCGGTGATGTTAGGAATAAAACGGAGAGAAGATACGCAACCACCAAGCGACAACTATTGGCAGTGGTCCATTTCGTCAAGTATTATAAACACTTTCTGTACATGCACCCTTTTACACTCCGCACAGACCATGCCTCGCTACGGTGGCTCAGGAACTTAAGAAAATCCGGAGGTCCAGGTTGCGAGATGGCAGGAATCCCTGCAGGCCTATAACTTTAACGTTGTTCACTGTCCCGGCAAATTGCATGGTACTGCTGATGCTCTTAGCAGAATCGGCGCAGAAGCTGAACATGAAGAGGCCGCTACTGTGACACAGTCAACACAGCCATCTCCGGAGTTCCCCGAATTGAGGTGCACAGAGTGGAATCCGGAGAAAATCGCACACCACCAAATAACAGACGTGCGGACATGGAATATATATGCGTGGATTCAGGAGGGGGTACGTCCTAAGGAATCGGTAACACCTTTATCCACCACGGCAAATTAATAAATAACGTTCTATGTATTAATAACCGTTTAGTAGTCCCGGAAAGTTATCGTGAACTTATATTGAAACAACCACATGATAACGCAGGCCATCTGGCTGTGGAAAGGACTGTTGCCCTTATCAAACTGAGATTCCACTGGATCGGGATTCGCGATAGTGTCAAGGCATGGGTTGCCAAATGTATCCCGTGCCAAAAACGCGCTGTTGGTCAACACCATATCGCACTGTCACAAATTAAGATTGTTGGTGCACCGTGGGAGTGAGTGGCTATCGACGTGCTCAGACCCTTGAATACGACGGATGATGGAAATAAATGCATCCTCGTACTGCAAGATTATTTTACGAAGTGTGTAGAAGCATTTGCTCTGCCGGACCAAGAAGCATCCACCGTAGTGGAGGTCTTGGCCAGCAATGTGTTTTGCCGCTTTGGTATGCCTTATGAGTTGCACTCCGATCAAGGAAGTAATTTTGAGAGCCGGCTCATATCAGAGCTCTGCAAATTATTCCATATCGTCAAAACAAGGACAACTCCATGCCACACCCGGAGTGATGGGATGTGGAGAGATTCAACAGAACTCTCACAGAGATGCTTACAAAGGAAACACGCCTTGATTGTAGAGATTGGGACCTATGGCTCCCGGATGTACTCATGGCTTACTGCACTTCAGAACATTCCAGCACGCGCTACACCCCTGCTCGGTTAATGTTAGGCCGTGAATTAGCCTTACCCCTGGATCTGGCTATGCCACGAATACCAGGGGAGAAAAATTCACCATCTCTCTATGTCGAACTCTTGCCGCAAAGGATAGAACAAGCCCATGAGTTAGTGAGAGAAACCCTATCCACTGCACACCGGCGGCAAAAGACATGGCATGACCGGAGAGTGCATGGAGATCCATATGAAGCAGGAAAAATGGTTTGGGTACACGATTCACGACAGTCTGCAGACGTGCCAAGTAAACTGTGTTATCAGTGGAAAAGCCCCCATGTGGTAGTATGTAAGACGTCGGACGTGACCTGCCATATCTGTGCTTCGGATGGCCTGACCTCAGTCATCCACTTCGATCGACTTAAACCTTGTATCAGTGACGACCCAGCACGAGAGCTTGGACTGGGTGTTTCTCATGACACCAGTACCCTGACAGATATTTCTATGGAAATTAGTATTCCCACAGTTAGCGCAAAGCACCACGGTGGTAGTTCAGCCCCAGTTCTACCAAGCCAGAATGCGGGTGAACAAGCAGCTAACACTGACGACGATGACGAGATACGTACTATCCATCCTCAGCGCAGGTATACTCGATCTGGGAAGTCGTATCCGAAGAATTTTGTGTTTGTTTTGTCCAAGGGACTGGATGGAAAAGTTGTTCCTCCAATCTCTTCCCACTCCCACCCACTTCATGCTATGGCCCCCCCCCATCATAGAGTTACCACAAGCGGAAGCTGAGGCTGACCCAAGCCATGCTTCCTGTGGGGTGGAACATATGGTGAATAGCATGGAAGTGCAGAGGCTGGATGGAGACTTAGTGTGTCTAGAGCCGCAGAACCATACAACAAGGTGTACCCGACCACCTCCCAAAATCGCCGGACCAATTCCCACCCAAGCGCGGCCCATATCCATAAGCGCACCACCACCCCAAATCCAACTGGCATCCCTCGTCTATACACCAGGTTCGGACATCACCAGCCCAGTCCATTTCACACTCCACTCGTCATCTGTTGACCGTCAATCTTCAGATATGAGAGAGACTGCTGTAACAGAGGAGGAGGCATCCCGTACCGCACCGACCAATATTACCCCCACGGTGGGCAGGGAAGCAGCCTGTTCAGCAGACTCTCGGCTCAAATTTTGCCGGTGTCTAAAAATTATGAGAGGACACCAACCGTCGTGTAACGGGAGATGACCATATCCCCCTATCCAAAGGCCACCCCCGCCAATTGGCCTACCCTACTTCCCCGTGAGCAGTCAGAACATCACACAACAGACAGAACGTCAACACCTACATGAACACATCTGCCTTCAAGACTGGATGCGTCAATTCATCATTGCACGTACATCACATACTTGCTCGGTTATACTCAGCATAATGGAGACATTCAACATCGGCAACAACAGCATTTAGCATCACCTACCGGTCTTAATTAATTACCGGTAGAGACAAATATTCCCGCAACAAATTCCTCCCGCACAAATTGCAGGAGAAATAATATCTCCCGCAGACTACACCTCCTGCATATAACAACAGACTTGGAGTTCACCAGCATGGAAAACTGGAATGCGCCCACTTCGCTTATAACATTGGCATCATACAGCAGCCCGGACATCCCGACAACAGAATTATCATCAACAGACAACAACCAACAAATCTCCCGCACACACCTTCTTATCCAGTAATGGGAGAACTGATCATATGGATATCAGGAATGCACGACAGCCATCTACAGTACGCGTCATGGGAGGACGTTTGTTCAACGCTCCTCCCCTTCCCCTTTTCTCCGATGTCATATGGAAACAGCTAAACTACATACTTCATCTACACATAATAACAGTCAATATTATTAAGAGAGCAAGATGCCCGCATTGTCGTCAGTCACGCATAGGATTTTGCTACCGAAAAGTTGAATTCGACAATGGATTGATCAAAGTTACGACAGCATCCGACAGCTCATCTACTCTCTTAAGTAACTCTGTCCCACCCACGGGCTAGGGCATTACAGAGTGAAATACTCTCAGGGTTCGATAAAGTTGACATTCAGGCCACCTCTCCCTCCCCCTTCCCGCACCTGGCGGCCATAAACACGTCAACTTCACCACAGCACAAGTACCATCCACAGAGAACCAGTCACGCATATCAGATTCAAATCACCAACATGACAGAAACACAGACACTCAGGTTGACTGTATTCACAATCTCCGAGCGACGGCATTGTAAATTGTAAAAAACTGTGACACACATGTTTGCGAGTTGTACTGTAATTTAACCATTATTAAAATGGTACTAATGTGTTTGGTCTAGGCGGGGACGGAGCTAGATCTACCCACAGAGGAGAATGCTTGGCCAGCCCTCCCGCTCAGAAAACACAGCTATCTTGACAGGATCAGTAACGTTGATCTACCGCATGAATAGATCTGTTTAAACCATGCATCAAAGTTACTTACAACTTTACTGTTAAATTTTTTATTAAGAACACAACTGCTCTACCGTGCTACAAATCATTAGCACACAGGCCGGTAAAGCGGCATCAAAAATCTGACAGTAAAATTACAGAGAGAATTTCAAAAATTCTCTTCCTTGCGTTCCAGTCTATAATCGACATGGGCTGAGAACTACCTATTACAGACACCTACCAAGACGCATGTTAAAGAACTCGCGCAAATACGGGACATTATAAAGATCTTGATGTAACATATATATTTCTATCTCTCGCTTCTGAAACAGACTACACCTCAGCAACAGCATTCTTGGCCGTCGCCATAAAGAGCATATACGTTTCCGATCAACCACGTGCTTTATAGAGCCACGTGACATTTACTGCTATTTCCAGTAAGTTGGATCAAATGCTTTAAACAAAAGAGCCGCCCAAAGACGCGACTACGACTGCGTGATAGAGGAGTGGCGAGGGTGAGTCTGGGAGATTCCGTTGACATCACCTGGCTCCCACACACCCCATCGGGCGCTCCAGCCTAAAATTAAAATAGGCAAGTTTATAAGCATCCAATCTGGAGAACCGCCTCACGCTAATTAAAAGGTGAGGCTCCGCAAAGAAAAAGTAGTACCACGCTTCTATGTTGATCGAAGGCTGTTAAATGTGCGAAATTAAGACAAGATTAATGAGCCATTCTTCCTAAGATTAAAAGTACTCCCTTTATATGGGAGGAATTAATCCTATGACGTCCAGACTGCAAAACGAGGAAACATTCACAAAAGAATGACCGAATCACATGTTAAAACTTTTAGGTGTGGTCATCCGCCACCTGTGACGTCACGAAATAGTATAAAAGTAGGAAGCGCGCTCTGAAACTTTGTCTTCCCGTCAAAACTCGACACCAGCGAAGAACATAGCATTGGACTTCTTTCGTGTCGCAAACCAAATTCTGCTGTTTTTCTTCTTATTATTTCATTATTATATTTGGCCTGGAAAGTTATAAACAATGAAGAGATAGGGCATTAGGTTTTGAATAGAGTTCCCGCAACTAACTACCATGCGGGAACAAGATGTCACTCCTTGAAGATTTAGCGTTGTCGGATTCATCTGAAGAAGAATCGGTACCAGTTCCAAAACTGTTCCCGTGTAACTCGTTGTTAGCTAGCGGAGAGCCATGTACCAGAACTTTCACTAGAAAATCCGACCGCACCCTTCATGTTAATAAGGATCATCTCTTCCGGTCAGCCTTTTGTGTGACGTGCCAGTATCTGCACACCGCTACTCGCTACGGGGTGACACACATGCTCCGTTATCATCACCGTGTGTTGGAAGTGATGTTAGCTCCTGGGGAAGAGAACGAGGATCGTGCCATTTTAGCCACCCATTTCGAATCTCGGCTCCCGTTCAAAGTTCTCCCGACCGAGAAAATGGCACACACAAAGAACACTACTCATAGATATCCCGTTAGCCATCGTCTTCCTGCGGCTACCATAAGCAACATACCGACAGCCAGACGTGAAATCCAGCCCACAGCCGCATCTGGAAGTATTACAACGGTACCAGTCACTTCATCCACACCAGTCCTGAAGTGGAGTAAGAAGCAAAAATATCCGGCAGAATCCAGTTCGGCAGCACCCGCATCGGTTATTAGCCATCCGGCTATCGTCACTACACCCGCCACCATAGTGTCTAAAACAGTGTTAGCCAGTCAACCGATTTCAGTGGTAATTACGACACCTGCGGAAATAGACATTCCAAGTTACCCGCAGTCTCCATCTCCACCCGAACTTACCATAGACGAAGAACCAGGACCGTCGCAGCCGGTGACAATTAGTGTAACTCCGACCCATGTTATTCAGCATCCGCCTCCTCGCCTTTCTGACCCAGCAATCAGAAAGGGAACCACGCCGGAATGTCCATGCACAGGAAAGAGATGGATTGCCCACACACCGGATATCCAGCCCATGCCTAACATCACCGCAAGTATTCTATTAAAGTATGCTAAGTTTCGGAAGATGTCGTCTCCTGCCGTATCCGCTCCCACACCACGACTTCAGCTTACGATACAGCTCACCGCCATCACCACGACAGCTACAGCTACCACCACGCCAGCTACAACAGCCACCACGACTGCTACCATTACCACAGCATCAGCGACATTGGCAACCACTAGTACCGCCGCTGCTATACGGACGGATATATTGGAACCAGCGGTAACTGTGAGAGACATTATGGACGCGCATATTTTCGCCACCATCACTTCGGATGTTTCGGACAGTGCCAATAATAGTGAAAGCATCTCAGCAATGACAGTGCATCCACCGCGACCCACCAGACACACCACCGTCAGTCGCGGGACCCAGACTCAATGGAGAAATTTTGCTGCAGAGGTGTGATCATATGTAATTCAGCAGAAATATCAATAGGTGATTCGTGGAAATGTATTAATTATTACTTTAATTTTTTTTAAACTTTTCTTCTTATTATATATGTTAGATCAATTGAATCCTGGCCATAGGATGACTACGGTTATCCGACACAGCCGCACACTTCAGTGCCCGGTTGTGTCTCACACGAAATGAGCACTGTGGACTCCGATGTTGTAAGAACGTCGTGTGCGACGTAAAGAATACAACATCCCGCAGTGCAATAACGTCACAATCCCGTCATGCATGCCTGATAAACCAATTTTTAAGTTATTATTATATATCTTATTTTTATTATTATTTCTCTTCCTGTCTCAGACGTCAGGATGGATATGGGGCCAGCGAGAGCTGCCCGTTGCGGACCCACAATAACGGGCCGCAAATAGATATATTATATAATGATAATACTAAGTGATACGTGTTGCGTACCCCTTTATTTACCCGGGGGGGGGGGGGGGGGCGCAAGTAATTCGGTGTGATTTACTAAATAAATACCTCGTAAGGGTATGTTACATGGTCTATTTATACCTTGTCTTTATCTTATTATATTTTTATATATATTTAAAAACTTAAATTGTGGTACGTTGGAGCTTGGGTGTTCCCATGCGAGCTATTGTTTAGAATCATCTACTAAATAAAGTTATAGCACGCACCATAATATTAGTAATAAAACAAAACAAAAAAGAAGGCCTGGAAAAATAATTCCAGGTCAGAATTGAAAACTAAAAGTATGCCTCCCCCTTCTCTTGGCACCACTATGTGCTCTGTCTCTTGAATGCGCGTCTAATGCGTCACTACTACTCTCCGGCTGCACGCCTACCCGGGAAGTCTATAATACCCGCCTAGTGTACGTCCGTGCGTCGATCCACCATGTGTGATCGTTTGCCATGGATGTAAAAACTGGGACGTGGTGGTGTATTTCGGATCGACCGGTCAGATACCGGCCGTACCAGCTGAGCTGGGTATGCGCCGCCCGTCCTAGATTCGTTTCCTGAACACACCTCTCTGGGTAGAGCCATAAGCGTATATAGGCCTATGGGAGAGATAGCGTGTCGAAAAACGACTAAGTTCGTTAAAGCACATGATGCGCATGCACGCGCTAAGACACTGTTTGTATGGAGCACGTAGTTACGACCTAGATAGTATGGCACTTTTAGTGTACCGAGATAGTACCCTGTAATTCTTATTAATTACCTGTTCCCGTTAAATCTGGCATTAATCAAGACCAAAATCCAACGGGCTTTTCAAATCTGTGAACCATTTCAAAATCTAGAATGTTCTAGAATGCGTGCTGATTGGCTGTTGCTCGAACGATGATTGGATGGAGCCTGCGCATGTGACGTCACGAGGAGTATAAAAGGAGAAGCGATCCAGTGATCGAGAGCATCCTCGGCCAGGGGCTGAACAGGTTGGATCTGGAAAAGCTACTAACAAGCGCGACAGACAATACGCATCTTCTTTCGCTATGTGTCGGGTTTTTATCCTGTAGCGTGCAGTTCTCCAACCCACCACACTAAAACAATTTTGTAACTCCCCATTTATGGGAGTAATGTGGAACTTCTGATAATTGTTCATGAATACTAACATCTACATTCGGAACACAAATTTGCGGTGAGGCCTTTACGGCCTGAATATGTGAGTCTACAGATGTAGAGGCAGGATGTTATTTGATGGATGACTTGCCGGATCTGCCGGCCACGCCTAAAAGTGGTATTTCAATCGCCGCTACATTAATCGTGTAGGTTCTTTCTACTTTCGACCGCAGCAAGTAAACTGTGCCCGATGCATCTTCAGAGCTGGCTGACGTACCCAGCACCGTGAAGCTTTATTTTGTATCTTCGTTTGCCTCTGACAAACCCCGCTAGTGATTGGGTTGTTTATACCTTCCATCCATGCCATTGGTGTACGGGAACTTTCTTCACCACGTAGTACTATCGTATCTTTTACTGACTGCTCGTTAGACATTTTATTAGGCCTACAGCATTGAGTGATGTACTCCCGCCATGAGTGTTCTTGCGGGAGTCTTGTGTGCAGAAAATAGCCTGCGGGAACCAACCTGGAACTTTCCAGCTTCCGGAAAAAGCATCATCTCCCGTCGTCTATGGATTGACGTATTAATTTCGGTAACACGGTAGCCTAACTTAGGAATGACTACCAAGTAGTCAAGTAACTATACTTCACAGTTTAATTATTTCTCTATATAGGTTTTGTTAATTATATTGTATCTGCAAAAACGGTCCCGATGACTAAAAGGAACCGTAATGGTCTTAGGACCGATAGTTATAATTTCTGTATTTGTTGATAATTATTCTCATTTTACTCAATGTGTTGCTAACCGCACTATAGTAGGTTCGTTAACCTGTACTGATATATATATATATATATATATATATATATATATATATATATATATATATATATATATATATATATATATATATATATATATATATATATATATATATATATATATATATATATATATGGCCAGTGGCCATCCGTTCATATGTTTTGCTTGTTTATAGAAAACATAGGACTGCAGTGCACGTAGGAAACACTATACAGCAACACTTTCTCCCACCACCAACAATTTTTCACTGATGTCGCTGTCTGTGCTATAACTCTGTTTAGCCCGGCATGCTACCGACTAAACCTTTTCTATTCAGCTCAATAGGATAGGTTCAAAATGATTAGAGACACTTTCTTCATTACATACTGTGTAATATACTCTTCTCTTCGGTAGTGCGATAATCTAGCCCCGCACTCCAGTAACACTCATAAGTAAGATTTTGTCTCTCTTCGTGCTCAACACAGCCTTGTGGCTTCTTAATTGTTTGGATGTCCCCATCCGCACCATGGGCTGATCCGACTCTGGGAAACTGTTGAGGTTTCCGAGCGGTAATGGCCAGGGTGCAGTATCACACACATTCCCGTGTATCTTTGGATACTTAGTAGTTAGCACTTTAAGCCAGTTTAGGAAAGCACTGCGAAAACACATGTATTAATTATTATTTTATTTACTGACAATCCTCCCGCACCGCAGGGCAAAACTGGCAACTTGTATATAAACCTAATGACAGGTAAAACGGTTAGTTCCATAGGACCCGGCGACAGGCGAGATACGCATTCCTACCGAATTCTGTTAAAATGTCTGGGCATGATATTTAGATCTGCCACGCCCTTGCTGGAAGGACATTTACGGTGGGTATTCGTCTCTCTTACCCCCACCATAACGATAAGAGAAGTGGTCTAATTATGCTTTCATGAAATGTAACCCATGTCTTGTAATGTTGTGATTACTGGGCGGATGTCCGGATTCTCATCCAGTTTGGAGATCCTGCTACGTAACATGTATGAGCGCTGTCTCTAGTAATTGATGTCTTGGGGCATCTGTTCTCCGTGACAGCCATGTCTAATAGCCAGGTAGATATCAGCCAGCTGCGGCCTAAAATAATTCTTGTTCTAAAAACAACTAAAAGTGAATTAAGCAAAGCAGAGGGCCCGCGGAAATAAAGTGGCAACTACTAATACAGCAAACCAAGAATTACATAAGACAGTGACAAGGGAATCCATCGGGAATCCCCAGTCTCGTCTTCACGTAAAACAGTACGCACCCCTATAGTCATAATCTCACTAGGTATGGTCTTGTCTTTCTAAAGGATTTTTGATTGAAATATTAGAGTAGGCCCATTGCCTACTATTCTTCTTCAGCTTTAAGCAGTGGCAACACCTTCCCGAGACGGAGGCCCGCGCGAGGCACTTGCCTCTCACAAGGATTCAGTGATGATGGTCCACGCCAGGATAATACTCCTCATCCAAAACTTGCACTAGGAGTAGTGCACGCGTGAGGCACATCACTTTTCGTCCGACATAACCTTCTTCCTTTCAGCTTAGAGGTACAATAACTTATATTGAGTTAAATAGTTAAATCTCGTATACGGGAGCCTCCCTTGCGGGGATACCTCTGCGGACCTACGAGTCTGTGTGGTACCTCCGGGAACCCCATGTTTAAAGGTTCATTTACCTGTCTCTATGTGTCGTATTTTCGTATGCTCTTACTGTAGTATTATCCAGCATATGTATAATTGTTTAGGTAAACTCATTGTATAGACTTATATTTTTAGGTCACCAAATCAAATCTTGTAAGGCCATAGATCACGAAATTGCTATGGACATGCATACTGGTGACACAAACTCGTGGGATGAGACAGTTGTGTTTAATGTTCGCGACGATGGTCGCATGACCCCCACCAGAAAGATTGAGTTCCACCAGCCTTAGGAGCCAGTGTTTGTTTCCCGCAGGGCAGTCTCGTACAAGGTCACCCCGAGACCGGATGCTAACCAGTGTCATCACTCGTCGTGCACTTGCGGTGCGGCGTGTCGACATACTACACCGGAATGGCCCGACACTACCCGGCGAGCTACAATACACCCACCTCGCATTACAACAGCATCATACAGCAGTCCGAATCTCCCGACAACAAGACACGATCACCAACAACACCAGCCAACATTCTCCCGCTATCACCGCTTGTCCAGTGCAGAGAAACTGATTATACGGATAAGAGGAATACATACAGCCATCTACAGTACGCGCTATGAGGGAAATTCCTATCCATACACCCACCCCCTCGCGTCGTACAGAAACAGCTAAAAATAATATACATCATCTACACGTAATAACAGTCAATATTATTAAGAAAGCAAGATGCTCGCATTGTCGTCAGTCGCAAGTAAGAATTTGCTACCGAACCATTGAATTCGATAACGGATTGATCAAAGTTACGACAGCATCCTTCAGGTCATCTCCGCTCTAAAGTCACTCTGTCCCGCCCATGGGTTTGGCCATTACAGAGCCAAATACTACATGTTCGATAAAGTTGGCATCCTCCCGCAGCCACCCCTCCCGAACGTCACATTCTCACCACAGCGCAGGATTCATCCACAGATAATCAGTCACGCATATCAATCAAATCACCATCACGACAGAAACATGGACACTCAGGTTGACTGTATTCACAATCTCCATACGACGGAATTGTAATTGTAAACTGTGTTCACGCATTATTTCCGAGCTGTAGTGTAATTATTAAATATGTGTAGTCAGGGTAGGGATGAGGCTAGTCCTACCTATAACGGAGGGTGCTTGGCAGCTCACCCACTCGGAAAACATGACTAGCTTGACGGGGTCAGTAACTTGATTCTCCAACAAGTTTTGAGATCGTTTAAACTACACAATAAATTACATACAGTTTTACTGTCATCGTTTTGATTAAGAACACCATTGTTCTACCGTGTATACAGATATTAGCGCATGGGCTGATAAAGCAGCATCAAAACTTCGACTGTATAATATCAGGGAGAATTTCAAAAATTCTTTTACATGCATTCCAGCCGTAAATCAACACGGGCTGAGAAACACATATTACAGACAAGCAAGACGCATGTTTAAAAACTCACGCAATACAGGGACGATGTTTAAAAAGAACAGCAAGTAAAACATATATTTCGACCTTTCGCATTATCGACAAAAATCATCAGCATCAATATTCCACCATTAATGTAAACAATATATAACTTTCTGATCAACCACGTGTTTTCAAGAAACACGTGACTTTACTGTTATAAAAGAGCCACCCAAATACGCTTAACTACCACAGCATGATGGAGAGTTGAGAGGGGTGGGTCTGGACAATTGCTGCTGACGTCACCACACTCACACACACCCCGTCGGGCGCTCCAGCCCAAAATAATGAGAGGCGAGTTTATAAGCATCCAATCTGAAAAACCGAATCACCTTAATAAGTAGTTTCACGTTTTTTTGTTGATCAGAGAATTAATATCCAGCAGACTAAAGACGAGGTTTATAGACCATTCTTCCTATAATTAAAAGTACTCCCACTATGCGGGAGGAATAATTAAAATGACTCCAGGTTTTAATAAATCAAAACTTTCCATATAGGGCGTGGCCGAATCGCCCTCAAACTTTCGGGTGTGGTCATCTGCCCGCCTGTGACATCACCAAATCATATAAAAAGGAGAATCACGCACTGAAATTTCGTCTTCCCGTAAATACTCGACACAAGGGAAGAACAAAGCATTAGGCTACTTTAGTGTCGTAATCCAAATTCTGCTGTTAAGTTTTTACATTATTATTTTCATTTCACTATTATTATTATTAGGCCTGGAAAGTTATAGAAGAGATAGGATATTAGGTTAGGTTACCCGCATCGCAATTATCATGCGGGGATGAGATGTCGCTCCTTGACGATCTAGCTTTGTCAGACACATCGGAAGAAGCAGTACCAGTTTCTATCAAGAGGTTTCCATGCGGATCATCCCTAGCCAACGGAGAACCATGTCCACGAACTTTTACCCGCAAATCTGACCTGACTCTACACGTCAACGAGGACCATCTTTTCCAGCATGCGTTCTGTGTGACCTGCCAGTACCTGTTTACGGCTACCTGTTATGGGGTGACACACGCGGTAAGATTTAAACATTGTGTTCTCGAAGTAACAATAGTTCCAGGTGAAGAGAGTGAAAATGGAGCAGTCTTAGCCACACATTATGAAGCAAGACTTCCGGTGAAAGTAAGTACTCACGATCATGGCCCGCACTAAACATATGACCCGCACACGACAGCACGCAGTAACTCCCACAGTAGTAACACGTCATGCCTTCACGCAGCACGTCACAACTGCCAGCACCACGCCACAGCCATCGACACCATCCATTCCGGTTTCCGGGACAGGCAAGAAACGTATTTCACCTGTAGCTTCCATTCTGGCAGCACCCGCAGACACCACACCAGTCACCTCCTGCAAGACATCGGCAACAGTACCCGCACCCGCAGCAACAACGACACCCGCGATCGGCCAGGCTATAGTGTCGCCTCCAGACATGGATATCAGCAGCTACTCGTGCTCACCATCTACCAGTGGTCTCGTAATAGACAAAGAGATCGGCCATACGGAGCAGTCACCAGCCATCTGCACCACACCAAGCATCAGCATCCCGCATCAACACGCTAGCCCCATGGATCCTGCAGTCAGAAAGAGCACCATACCAGAACGTCCATACGTGGATAAATGGTGGATTGCCCATTCGCAAGAGACTCTGTCAGTGCCACACATCACCGCGAGCTGGCTCCTAAAGCATACAAAGTCCCGCAAGCTTTCATCACAGACAGTGGCAGCATTAGCATCTCTCCCGCGTCCCGTAATTCACCTCACCACCATCGCCACCACAGCAGCAACAGCAACGACACCGACGACATCCACGACGACGATCATGACAGCCATCACCACGCCAGCACCACTACCCGCAGCATCAGATATCAACATGAACACTTCCCGCACAGTGACTACCTCTCCCGTAACCGTAACCTCAGACATTCCAAGTAGTGCCAGCACCAGTGAAGAAATTTCGGTAGTTCAAGTTCACCCGCCACGACCGTCAACTACCAGTTGTGGCACCCAGACTCGCTGGGGGAACTTTACCGTGGATACGTGTGGGCACTTCTGCCATACTTGCAGCAGGATCTATCAATAGTGTGATTCGTGGAAGTGATAGTTATTATTATTATTATTATTATTATTATTTATTTTTTTAAATACTATTCTTATTATTATATATGGTTTACCAATTGAAACCCAGTCCCCGAGGATAACTACGTTTATCCTGCATGGCTGCGCAATATTCATGCACTGCCTTGCTTCACTCAAAAATTATCACTGCGGATTCCTGTGTTGTAAGCACGTCATGTGCGACGTATAGTGCACAACACACTGCAGTGAAACAATGTCATAATCCCGTCTGAGGCTGCCTGACAAACTAGCATTATTACTTTTTTTCTTTTTTTTACTATTCTTCTTCTTATTTTTAACCCCTGCATCAGAACGACAGGGTATATATTAGAATAGCGAGAGCTATTTTGTGTGGACCCGCGCTAATATAGTATAACATAGTATACACAATATAATATATATATATATATATATATATATATATATATATTTAATCAGTATACACTATGTGCATCCCTTTGTTTAAACGGGGTGTACTTTTAATTAATACACACGTAATATACATACTCTATGAAAAAGGGGTATGACTTATATAATTATAATATAACTTAGTCATATTCGTAATTATGGTACGTTGGAGCTTGGGTGTGCTCTGCGGAGATTTAAATTATCCGCATCCAAGAGAGCACCCATGCAAGCTATTGTTTAGGTGATCATTGATCTAAATAATAATAACATTAAACTTTTCGCACGCACCACAAAAACCAATACATTAAACCAAAAAAGAAAAGACCTGGAAGAAATAATTCCAGCTCAAAAATTAAAACTACTGGTATGCCTCCCCAAGCCTATTTAGCACCTCTATGTGCTCTTTCTCTGAAAACACGCATCTCACGTGTCACTACCCCTCTCAGGCCACGCGCCTACCCGGGAAGTCTATAATTCCCACCTAGCGTGCATCCGTGCGTTCGATCAGCGTAGCGTAATCATTTGCCATGGATGTAAAACTAGGAGGGGGTCATGTGACGTGGATCAACCAGGAGGGTACTGGCCGTCCCAGCCAAGCTGGGTATGAGCCGCCCATCCTGGAATCGTTCCCATAAGCGCACGCCCCTTGGTAGAGCAATTAGCATATATAAGCCTATATGAGAGGCATCTCGTCATGAAAACGACTAACCTATATGAGAGGCATCTCGTCATGAAAACGACTAAGTTCGTAAGAACGCCTAGCGCGCATGCACACGCTCAGACGCTTCATTGATGACCACGTGTCGAGAATGGAGGCGAGTGTGCGCTATTAGTGGACCGAGTAGGTACTCGTAAATCCCTGTAATTTATCGATTTTTCGTCGTTCTTGGTAACCAGAATTCGACGAGCTTTTTAAAACTTTAAACTATTTTAAAATCGGTTCAGAAATGGCCGAGTTATCATAGATATTCCCCGTCTAAATTATGCTCAAAATAGTTCTATAACGTCGTAATCGTATATCCATACATAGCGTAATACACAGTTATTTGTGTACACGTGCCTTACTACATCACTCTACACACCTATGCATATAGTAATATTTAGAAGTTTGTGCATACGTCACGCTAATCTAGAGCACTGATTGGATGAGGCGCCAGTCTCTCATTGGTTGAGATAGCCAGCTATGACGTCCCTGCGAGTATAAAAGAGGTGAAATCCAAAGATCAGGAGCATCGTCGGCGTGCAGGCCGAGGGTCGAGAACTGACTGGTGGTATGGACTAGACGAGTGGGCCGGATTACTTGCGGATAAGAAAGATACATCACATCTGCCGCATTTCCTGACGGCTTTCAGATCACCCATCAGTAAAAGCAGTTCTTGGCCCTATAAGTTTTTGGATGCTTCCGGATGGCCATCCAGGGGCAATAACTAATTCTAAAATAACAGTTCCCATTTCCGAACAACAGTAAAAGGAACTTTTTCGGGAAGGGCCCTTGTGGCCTGATATGTAACTTCTACATGGAGTAGAGCAGCGATGTTTCTTGGTGGATGACTCGCTGGATCTGCCAACCACGCGGAAGTGGAATTCAACCAGCACAATGCATGTCGTGTGACTAACTTTTATAACCTTTTTAACGCAGCTCAGTAACTTTGCCTGGTGCGCCACAAGAGCTAGATGATGCACCCCGCACCGTATGCTTCAATTGTACATGCACAGAAATATTATATATTACGCCTATCTGTTAATGGGTTGTTCTTAACTTTAAAACTCAGTCGCCGAACGGGAACTTTTCTCACTTCCATGAAATAATTATTATGAATGTTTATCTAATTCATATTTCTACACTACTTTGCTTCACTGTCCTGAGTTCATTCATACCATGTCTACAGGAGCCTATGTGTAGAGATCAGCCTACGGATCAACACCTGCGGAAATCTCAGATGGAAACATTTCCCGCATCAAGAATGTGCGACTCGCGCTAGAAACATGTTAGCACCTAAATTTCAGTAGCTCATAGTAGCCTGTACATTAATGACTATTAGATGTTCAAGTAACTTTATACATTTTGTCATGACGTCATAATTTTTATCCGTAGAAGGTACTGATGACTAATAGTTACCAAACCAGTAATTGCAACTGCAATTTATACAACTCTACAACTGTAGACTGCAATTTATGATTTCTTTATTAAAACTGTGTATATTATCCTTGTTTACTGTAGGTGCTTAACTAACCACACCAGTTAGGTTATTAACCTATATACTTACTACCGCACCTAATCAAACGGTAAAAACTGTGATATTGTTCTATTGCATAGGTTAGTTATATATGGCAAGTAGCCATCCCGTTCATACGTTTTGCTTATTTCATAGAAAACTTTGGAACGCAGTACAATAGGAAACACTATACAGCAACAATATACACATCACTTATTCCCGCCACCAACAATTTTACACTGAGGTAGCTGACCATGCTCTATACAGCCTGGCATGCTATCGACTAACCTTGACTATTCAGCTCGATAGGTTAAAGTGGTCAGGGACAATTTCTTCATTAGGAGACATATAGTGTATGCCTCTTTTCCAGCTGTGTGGTAATCTAGACCCGCACACCGGCAAGGTTATGTAAAATTGGCCAACTAACTATAGGACCTCATATTTATCAAGTGATTGTCCCTTTCCACGATCCACCCAGCGGCAAAGCTTCTTAATTGTTTGGATATCCCTCCCGCACGTTGTACTGATCTGACTCTGGGAAACTATCGGAGGTTTTCAAGCAGTGATGGACAAAGTGCTGGGTTACATACATCTCCCACTGTATCTTTGGATACTTAGTAGTTAGCACATTGCCAAGGAAGGAAAGCACTGCGAAAACATGTTATTATTAGTATTATTATTATTATAGTAGGATATATTACTCCCGGCCCGCAGTGCATATTGGGCATATTGGAACGTAAACCTAATGCCCGGCCAATAGTTAAGTTTAAGTCAATAGTATTGGTGACGGATGAGATGCGCATCTCCACCCAACTCATTGTAGTGTCTGGACATAATCTTAGAATCTGCCACGCCCTCACGGGAAGGACACTCGCGGTGGATATTCGTCTCTCCACCCCCACGGTAATAATATGTTAGTTGTCAAATTTGCTTGTGTAAACTTAAGCCATCGTCCAGTGATGTTTTATGTGGTTATGAAACAAGGCATCGGGATTCTCACCCAGTTCAGATGTCTTGCGAAGTAACATGTATGCTACTATCCATGGAGGTAGATGCTTTCTAAAGCGACCTATGTGAAGCGGGGCGTCTGCGCCCGTGGTATAGTTATATATCTAATGATAGTTAGCAACACTTGCCACTGGCGGCCAAAGCTAGTTTTCGTTTCTAACTATTAAATGGTAGGCTAGACTGTAGCAGAAGGCCCGCATAAATAAAGCCGCAACTACCAATGCAGTATCTTAGAATTACTTAAGACGGGGACTTGTGAATTCTTCAGGCATCGCTGGCTCCGTCTTCACCTAAACCAGTACGCATCACGTTAATTATATATTTCACTAGGATGGTCTTTTTCCCTAGAATTTTTGTATAACAAAAGAGTGGCCATTTTTCCCAGCTCTTTCCCTCCACGTCGGCGTTGAAGGCATTTTCCTGTGATGGAGGCCTACGCGAGGCACTTGCCTCTCGCATAAGCGAGATTATCCCATGGAGGCCCGCGTGAGGCTATTACCTCTCGCAACAATAAGTGAGCATCTGGGATAAGGCCTGCGCGAGGCATCTTCCTCTCGTAACATTAGGAATCTTTTTAATCTGTATCATGTAGGTATAATAACTTATATTAAGTTAATCAGTGCCCTCGTCGTGCGGATATCTCCCTTGCGGGGATACCTCTGCAGATTTACGAATCTGTGAGGTACCTCCGGTGACCCCACGTGCAAAGTACATTAGCTAGCTCTACTGTATGTATTATTGTATATGCTTACCCTGTCAAATGATTAATCTTGTTTGCTAGTCAGAATGTTTTCATCTATATTTTTATACTCCATTATATAAAAGTCCAATGGAAAGACATACCGGTGACACACATAGTTGGGACGACACCGTGCAGTTTAATTTCAGCGGCAATGGTCACACGGCCCCACTGGAACATCATTGTTCCACCGCTCTAGAAGTCTGTCTATGTACTTCGTGGAGTGATGATACACGGGATCCAGAACGCAGAGACTCAGAGCTAGCCAGCCCCCTCATTCGTTGTGCACATGTGGCATGACGGACAGACACTTCGTGCCGGAACGACCCAATGAAACCCCGCGAGCTACAATAGTATCTACTGCGCATAGCACATTTGCTGTATTGTCCATAGTTATGCACGATACCTTACTGGTTGGAATGCACCATCTTTCCACTGCTTCCACTAAGCCATCGGCGATGTTTTCACTTTTATGGTCCTGTCGAAAGAAGAGTGTCTGTAGACACCCACTCTGTAGCTTCCATTGTCTGTGAAAGTGAACAGTCATGCCGAGATATGGCGTCATGCCCACAATGGACCACATATCTGAGGTTAGCGAGATAAATTCTGCGTCCCGTAATCCCGCACTTACACATTCACGTACATCATTGTGTCATCATCTTCGGTATGGCAGTTTCAGTGAAGTATTTTTGTCCAGTGAGCTCGTACTGCGAATCTAGAATTTTGAGCATGTGTCGAAAGTGCTGCTTATCCATGGTATAGATATGCATCGCATCACTGACAATAAAACGGGTTACAGAATGTGTAATATCCTTCCAACGAGACGATAATTTGTCATAGGCAATGCTGGCCATGCATGATGATGTTTTAGGCTGCTTACATGGCATTAACCTATCACTGTCATTAACACAATCAACTAGTCCCACCTCGTCATTTTCACGGCTACAATGAATTCATGATGAATTGTTGACTTTTTTTACACTAGACTTAGGAGCTATTTTTCAGTAGTATTTTATCAGGCCATTACTATTCGTAAGTGTCTTGCCGATGCTAAGAGCGTGCCTGCCTGTGTGCCTTAGCAACAGTTTAAGCATTGAGACGTCATAATCTTCCTGTATCGATTAATTATCTAGTATGTCCGGACTCCTTTGGTTAGGCTAGGATAGGTGGACCAGATTTCGTTCCAGTTTTGGGAGGCAAGTAATGAAATTGCTGGATCCAAATTATTAAGTCGTTCTAGAGTTAACCTTTTTGGCAAAACCACATCCTGAACCTAAATTAACTAATCCGGTTTCAAATAAACCAAGCATAGCATTATTAGGAAAGGATGGGCCATCTTTAACACAGGTTAGTCTAAACTTTAATTTTTCTTGATTGATTTAGTTAAAACTTGATCTTTGTCACCCATGATTTCAAACCATTCAATTTAGCTAAATTCAGTCTAGAAACTTGAACCCACGCTTGTAGGACAAAGGTCAAGGTCATCAAATAGGTTCACCCGTACTCGGCCGGTAGTTAGAGAGCTCACTCTGCTTTCAAAAGAAAGGCTAGCTAGGTTCTTTCAGCTCATGACTACCAAATTTCAAGGAGATCTTTCTTAAACTTTTATACTTGATCTTATTGTGCGCTCAATCGGTATCATATATGGTACAAAATCTGAGCATAGCTAACTGTTGCCAGATTATTTATTATTCAAACTTATTCTCTAAGTTAGCTATTGTATAAGATGCTTACTTGATGCTTATTTTCAATTTATACCACGTTTGATGTAAATCATCCAGTCAATTTTCAATTGACAATTATATAAGTTGTCCTCGATACAATTGCGCACTTTACACTATACATTAGTCGGATAAATTTAACCTCTGGCTAAGCATTGGAGTAAGAAATTATAAGCTAGTTATTTAGTTATTTAGCCAATAACAATCTTAGGGTGTGACAAGTTGTTTGATAACTGAGGATTGCTAATTGTGTAGACTAAGAAGTTTGCACAACCCCAGTGTTTAACCAACTTCACGTAATCTACCTTTGCTTAGCCTTGTAGCAAATAAGTTTCTTAAAAGAACTTCGACTTAGCAAACGAGGCACCAGTCTTTAGTAAACCCATTAGGAATTTGGTGCAAACCCGCCCTTTTGCATTCTATCAACCTCAGCACTTGCACCGCCTGCACTACTAACCCGCACTTCCCCCTTTTCAAGAGCGTTTTGTAAGGTGTACCTTGAGTGCCATCTGACCCACAGTATGGACTTTTCATCCGCTTGTAGTCATTGGATCATTAAAACGCTTGAGCGGTGCATGGAATACAGCAAGATGGGAACTCCTGTAGCCCTAGAGGCATGGGCAATGTTGTTTCTGAGATAGAGCAACTGGCTGGTGTGATGGGTGATCTGTCGAGACAGGTTGCCCAAGAAGGGAAAATAACTGTAGGTGAAGTGTGGGGGGGGGGGGGGAATGGGGCAAATTGTGGTGCAGACACATACACACCTAACAGCCTGAGAACTCGCCATCTTTCCTGATAAGAACGCCAAAACTGGTCTTCATTTTGACTGTGATAGCACAGCCACCATGGTTCACTTTTTTGGCCTTGTGAATGTACAGATATGGTATTGAGCTAAGTAGACATAGAAAAAGGAACAAACGATACAATACATCTATGTTTTTCCTTTTAGTTATTGAGATTAGAGATTTATATTTGGACGGGGGGAGTGGGGGGAGGGGGTTGGGTGGAGAAAGGAAGGGAATGGGGATCATGCATGCTAATTACCCCAGCTCAACCCATAGCTTGCTATTTAGTAGTAGCACTTGTTGAGGATCATCAGATTGAAGGAAGCAGCAGTCACGATAGCTGTAATAGTGCATTATGGTGGAGTAGTAGTAGTAGTAGTAGTAGTAGTAGTAGTAGTAGTAGTAGTAGTAGTAGTAGTAGTAGTAGTAGTAGTAGTAGTAGTAGTAGTAGTAGTAGTAGTAGTAGTAGTAGTAGTAGTAGTAGTAGTAGTAGTGGTAGTGGTAGTGGTAGTGGTAGTAGTAGTAGTGGTAGTAGTAGTAGTGGGTGGTTGTTATGATAGTAGCTGTGGCAATGATACAGGAGTGTGTGATCTTAGTTGTCTTGGCATTGTGTTTTCCAGATCTAGTGTGTATTGAGTATGCTAGTTTTAATTATGTCTTTGTATGATTTTAGTGTTAGTATTTTTTCACGTGTGTGTTTATCTATACTATTCCATGCTTTGACGACACCAACTGAAATTCTACGTTTCCCTGTGTCTGTTCGTGTGTATCTAATGTGGAGATCATGTTTGTTCCTAGTGGTATATGTGTGGATTTCGATGTTGTTTGCAAAGCTGTGGGTTATAGATTTAGGTAGGATTTTGTGATGAAAGGCTCTGGAAATGTTGATCATCTGTGACTTGCCTATGTCTGTGAGTGTAAGAAGTTTTTGTGTTTTGAAGATGATTTGACCTTTTGCTGTTTTTGAGAACATTTTAAGGCAATTTTTCTGCATGCTTTGCAATTTTGTTAATTTGGTTTTTTGTGTGTTAGTCCAGATGGCATTGCAGTATGTTAGGTGTGGAAGGATCAATGTGGAATGCAGGGTTTCAATGGTAGCTTGTGTTAGGTATGGCTTTAGTCTTTGAATGACCCCCATGCCTCTTGCTACTTTAGCTGTGACTACCTCAATTTGTTTGCCACAGGTCAGGTCCTTGCCTAAATAAACTCCTAAGAATTTAGCAAAAGGAGCTTCTTCAACTTCTTTTTTATTAATATAGATTTTTGGAATACTATTGTTTTTTGATTGTCTAGACTTTGAAAATAGCATGTACAGTCAAACAATTTCTACATCCCGGAGAGATAACTAATTTTTCCTTATTATGAATCATCCTGGGATCGGGACCAATTTTTTCGGAAATATAGCATGTAGTTTGTTTTATCAACATTTAATGATAGCTTGTTTACTTTGAACCAGTTAATAACTTCTTCCATTTCTTTATTTACTCTTTCGTATAATATATCTAGGTTTTTTGCGGAGCAAAAGGCATTGGTGTCATCGGCAAACAGTATTAGTGACAAATTGTAGCAAATTTTGGGCAAGTCATTCATATAGAGTAAAAACAGCAGAGGGCCAAGAATTGACCCCCGAGGAACACCACAGGTTAATTTCCTGTTTTCAGAGCAGCTTGCATTAAATAGCACGCATTGTGTTCTATCAGTTAAATAGCTCTGAAACCAGGCAAGTGCACATCCTCGGATTCCGTAATAGGCAAGTTTTCCTAATAATATATTGTGATTGATAGTATCAAAAGCTTTTTAAAGGTCCAAAAAGATGCCAAGTATATGTTCTTTCTTTTCAATTGATTCAATTAATTTTTCTGTCATTTCAACTAGTGCGAACATTGTTGGGTGTTTCTGGTGGACTACATACTGTGAAGCATATAACATTTCCTTTTTTCTAGATAATTGATTGATCTATTATACATTAATCGCTCCATTAATTTAGAGAAAAGTGGAAGTATTGAGACAGGCCTGTAATTTGTGAAGTTGGACGAGTCTTTTGCTTTATATATTGGAGTGACACGTGCAGATTTTAGTTTTGATGGAAATATGCCTTGTACTAGTGATTGATTGCAGATATGGTTGAGTGGCGTTAGTAAATCAAATATGCAGTGTTTAAATATGCTCCATGTAAACCCATCTACGCCGGCACTTTTGCAGGATTAAGTGAATTAAGCATAGTGAAGATTTCTTCATTGTTAACTGGATAAGCAAAAAATGAAGAGGGTTGATAAGCGGAAGTATCTGTGAGGTAATCACTGTATTTAATTCCTGATGTAGATATGATTTTCTTTGCGAGATCTGGACCTATGTTAACAAAATATTGATTGAAACTGTTTGCAATTTCATTGTTATCCGTGATTACCGTATTATTGTAGAGAAACTGGGTCAGTTGTGCTTTTCTATTGTTTTTATTCAAAAATGATTTTATGATTTTCCATGTTTCATTTATATCATTTTTGGATTGCTCAAATTTATTCTGATAATAGTTCTCTTTTGATGTTTTTATTATTTGGTCCAACTTATTTCTATGTTATTGTAATATGTACAGTAATTTAATGTTTTAATGTCTCTTTGTCTAATATATGTTAGGGGTCAATCACCACATAGGCTTTGCCTTTGATGGACTGCCTGTCCTTTGTAATATAAATGTGAAATACTACTATAAAATAAAAAATATTTGAGGTCTCCGGTATTTCAATGAGAGGAGTTTGAGCGCTCTTAGTCTATTTTCATAGCTGAGGGTCTTAATCCCTTGAAGAATTTTAGTGGCCCGCCGCTGTACATTCTCTATGGCTTTTGATTGCCTAATGAGATGGGGTGACCATACAGAGTTGCAATATTCCAGTCTCACCAGTGTTTTGTATAGGAGCAAGAAAGTAGTAGTATTCATGAAGCAGTATGTTAATGTACAAATGTTTAAGGAGTCTATCCCTCCATATGCCATGCCTTTGATGGACTGCCTGTTTAGCGACTTTTTATATGTATAGAAAACCCATAAAATAAAACAACTTTGAATCTTGAATCTTGAATGACAGTGATGTCTATCGGTCCAAATAATTTTATAATATTTGACAGAAAATTTGTTCTATCTATATAACATGCTTTTTTCTTGTTTTGAAAAAACTGTTGACCTGCTACTAATACTGATGCTACTTCTGCTGCTACTATTGCTACTAGCACTATTACTACATGTACTACTGCTGCTGCTACTACTACTACTACTACTACTACTACTACTACTACTACTACTAATACTACTACTACTACTACTACTACTACTACTACTACTACTACTACTACTACTACTAGAATTATGACTAGATGATTCCACTTGCTATTATATCCAATAATAATTTCAATTACCATAGTAACAAACTACATGACGAGCAGGAGAATGAGCACCCATCCCCTCCATCCCCCTTCCCTTGTCCAAGGATGCTCCCCATTAGCCGGCATCCTGTAAACAGTATATTATCATTATAAGTAAAAGTACCCTCCCCCAAAATTATATAAATGTTTATTGTTGTATCTATAATCATAGACATCCATGTATATTATTGAGCTTGACTATGTTCTGTGCTTGTCTGTTACGTTACTGTCTTGTCCTTATTTACTACCCATATGTATCACAAAATAATAATAATAATAATAATAATAATAATAATAATAATAATAATAATAATAATAATAACCCAAGTGACTAACTCTTTCACACACCCTGCTGTTACCGTATTATATGTTGGTTCGTGGACTGAGAGAGGCCCACTCCTGGAGTTTTTCTTTCCACTGTAATGACTGACTAGATAATTGAACCGATGGTGAACTCTGCTGGGGGTGTGAGTGTGGGGGGTGTTGGGGTGTGGGAGGTTGTTCGGGGTGGGGGTGGGGTGGATGGGGAGGGGTGGTCTCCTCTTGACCCGCGAATTGACATATTTCCTTTTTGAAATTTAAACTGCTTATGTGGATCAAGGGTCAAAGGGCTAATAAGGAAGTAGTAAATGTAATGTCTGAATTTTTAATTGTTTGTGTAAGTACTGTCTTGTCTATATTTATATATACCTGTATTATATGTGTGTAAGGTGTCCGCCATAACAATAGGCACTGCCTTAGGCGGACAACCTGGTATGATTCGTGATTACGTTTATCTTGGAATTATTGAATAAATAATCTTGAATCTTGAAACTTGAAATGCATGATGATCCGAGCGACGGGAATTACAGAAAATAACAGAATAAACATTTCATTAACTTCCGGTTTATTTGTCTACGCGTTTATAAATTTATATTTGTTATTTTAAGTCTTATATCTGGTACTGAACATGGCGGTAGATGATGTGGATAAGAAATTTTTAATTAGTAATTTGCTTCCTACAGATGACTGGGGTATGTAAAATTTGAAATACCAGTTTTCGTTGTGTCCAAAAAGGGGCGTTTTCAATGTCCATGCACAGGCATTTGAAGTTTATCCGCCTATTTCATATTATTAGTATATTTCATATACTACTATATATATATATATATATAATACACAGGGTGGTCAACGAAGATCACGGAAACACGGTACGCATGAACAAAAACAAAGCAAAAATCCTAGTTCTAAACCTCTCCGTTCGGGATGACGGCGGCGTATCGTGTCTGTTATATCTGTCTAACACATCGACGCTGGTTTTGCATCGCTGCTACGAATTTTATTAACTTTATTACGGGGTTTTTTAAGCGAATTGTAAATGTTCCAGAAACCATTGGGGAACAACTAGCCATTGCTAGACTGGTCCCTGGCGCTCTGTATCTCTGTTTGCGGAATGCCAGCATCGTTGGACCTTTCACCCCAACACCAACAATATGCATTCAGATTCAGGTTCAAGATCAATTATTTTATTTCAGTTTAAATTTTATATTTTGACTTGAAATATTTTAATTGTCATCTGAATCTGAATGCATATTGCTGGTGTTGGGGTGAAAGGTCCAACGATGCTGGCATTCCGCAAACAGATACAGTCAGTCCTTCTTCGCTTTTGCCCACTCTGTCTTGTCCTCAGCCAAATTCCTTAGCTTCCTCAGGTCCATTCTTGACTTGAGTGTACCTAATCCTGCTTTCTTGAGGTCACCTCGTAGCACGCTTAGCAGATTTATGCAATGGCGTCCTCTCCTGGTTCTGTATTTGCTGGCTCCGAGTATGCCAAATTCCAAGGCTCTCTGTGCTGGTGTGTCTTCTGGCATCCTTAGCACATGGCCAAACATGGACCATCTTTCTATCTCCCTATGAAAACTGGTAACTTACGTTTATTTGCTTTATTTTGCTTTGCAACTTTTTCCGGAAAAAGCTGCAGAATTAGATAAATTTGCTTATTCCCATCATTATAGAGAATAGAAACATTGTATATATGTATTTCAAGCAATAATTCAAGTGAAAACCTGAAACCGGAAGTCCATTAAAATCCTATGTAGGGGGATAGAAAGACGATATTGCCGTCAACTTTGACTGGCAAGCCATATTCTAGCTGACTAGATCCCAGTCTCACAGGGCTTCATTTCTAGAAAATTGTGGCGAGCTAAAAATTACTCTCCACGATCTGCTAGATGAGTCATTATTATCAATGTTATCAAAGATGAAATTATTAAGTGATGGTCGCTTTCAATTAACAGACCTGGTGCTAAGAAACTTAGAGTATATGCTACATTCAAAGCCCAGTTTATTCTCGAACCGTTACCTTACCTAACCATCGTATCAAATCGACAACAGAGAATAACTCTTTCCCATCTTAGAATATCAAATCATAAACTCCATATTGAAACTGGTAGATATACCCAACCCAAGACCCCTATAGAAAATAGGCAGTGTTTGCAATGTAATTCTGTGGAAGTGGAAGATAAAACTCATTTTGTAATGCAGTACCCTCTATCTCGCGGATAAAAATTCTCTTTTTTGACTCGGTCCTGGCCTGTAATCCAACATTCCAGTCTCTAAATTATAAAGATGAATTGATTTTCCTGATGCAATGCTGCGACCCCATAATCAAAGATTTTGCTAAATTCTGTGCATCGGCGTTTCAATTCTGGACAAACAAGATGACTCAGTAACCTGGAGTATAGCCAGTCGATGTGTTACTTGTAAGAAACTTGTGTGTTTTAGAGCTGGGCGTTATTGCCATTAGGATGACGATAACAGTATCTGTGAAAAATACCACGATAACTACTAATATCACAGTATTTGGAATAATTTTGGATATGATAGGGTTAATATGGCCAATCTATGAATAGGCATCCTTTTTAGATGTATAAACAAAGCCTAAACTTTGTATTATATTTGTGTTTCAGCACCAAATAAAATATTTTTTCTTCTCGCCTTTTTGCATTTTACTTTGTCATTATGAAGAGGAAGATGCGCATTTAATAAGTGTCCTTACCTCCGTCACTGTGTGCGCAGGAATCTCCAAGGGAAATCCCTTGTCGACCTATTGACTGCGGCATGAAGTCAGTCACACACTTCATCCTATAAACTGGACTTACCGGAGTGTGTGAAAATAAATAATCATAAGCTATTTATACAGATTATTTCAAAACAATTTGACTCAAATTTGTTACTGTCGATGTCAGTAACAACCTTTGGGTCAAAAAGTTTTCAAACTAATCAGCTCTTTATTTATTATTTCCTTTAAATTATATTTCCATAAAGCCTCTGCATTCATCTTGAAAGTGGTTAAATCATAGTCCTTCTTATTTTCTATCGCTGGTGTCACACTTGGAGAGCCGTTCTCAAGATGAAATCTGTGGTTTTCTGCAGTTCTTCCACAGGCCCATACAGCTTTTCAAGAAAAGAGGTTGACAAAGGCCAGATCTCTTCTCTCAGCAGCATGGTCCTATAGATCGATGGCGCAATAGTCGCCTGAACCAATGACCCAGAACGTGTGAAATTAATGAATACAACACATTTCACCCTATAAGATCTGCTGTCTTCTAGAAAAGATGATCTAAGAGGTTATTAGTTATTAATAACTTGTGTGATTTTAGCTGAATATTTTGGAGATAATTTGATTGGAAATTATTGTCATGGCGCAATAAGTTTTAAACAAATCATTTTCAATATAATCAGCCGGGCTTGTTTCATTCATATTTTGGCTGCCTTTAGCGCATTCAGCATATCAATGCTATTACTGGTATAGACTGATCAATACTCGCCCATGCGTACATTTATACACACGTGTGGGGTGAATTATTCTTGAACAAGCGAAGAATAGAGGGATTACAGTTATGGCTTCACCGGTTTAGTTAGATCGCTTGAATTTATCGCCATAGTTAGTGAGTGAATTTATCCCGCTAGGGTATTTCGTTGTTTTATTTATTGCCTTGTAATGACGTCAATCACGTCATCAACTATGGAAAGCGAAGGTGGTATTCCAATAATATTATAATCAAAACGAGGCGGAGTTGAGTTTATTTTTATTTTACAAATGCCTGCTATTTTGTGTATTCAACGTTGTCAGCAACTACGATTTTCGGACTTAACTTGTCTTCATTGGAACAACGTTTAATTGAGCATGGAAGGATAACTATACTAGGGGTAGGGGTATGTATATAACACATAGACATATATTTACGGCAATAATAGTGCCGAAAATAGTGCTTTTGACTACCATGAATATGGAAATGAAGAGACCAGACTCGTCAAATTTGCATGAAATGCTTTATTATCAAATTATTACAATATATAAATTGTCAATACCGTCGCTGACGGTATTTGACGATATTGACAGTTTTTAGAAATGAGATGATAACTATAATAATAACAATAATATCACGATTTTCCCAGTTTTATCGGGAAAGTGCCCAGCTCTAGTGTGTGTGCGTGTACATGCGTGCATGCTATGACATGTATATAATTATAAGTCAGTGTTCCTTTTTTGGGCTTTGATTTGCCCCCACTGTGTACATATGTTCGTTTCGGAGCCCCGGTGGGTTTAAACAGTTAAGTTTATTATTATTTAGAAATAGAAAATGTTAATATGAAAATAGGCATTGCTATATTATATATTGCTTAAATAATGCTGGGTTTCTTTCTCGTTTCTCTGTCTCTCAAGATTACCCAATGGAGAACAAAAACACAGAATTCACTAATTCTATTTCTTTTACTAAACTAAATTTGGTTACTTTATACATCTATATACATGAATATAATGTAAGTCAGACAGTCACATCTCCAATCAAAATAAAATCATCTCCTTTAAATAACTTAAATAAAGCCTCAAAATAAAAACCCATCTCTCAAATCATTCCTGGGGCCTTATATATGCCTGGGTTTTGTGAGGTTTGAGGGCACCCTCACAGATTTATGAGGAGTCAAAAGTTATAGTCAGATATGTATGAGGGTGTTACTAAAAAACTGTCGTGGTGGAGGCTCGGAGAGGAGGCTCGGAGAGTCAAAATTACCAATTTACTTTCTAGTTTCTGAACCATCCAGCAAATGTTCCCATGCAGTATTAGATATTCAAACTACACATAATGCACATCAAATTCCTGTGTTTTAGTCATTGTATCCTCAACAAATCAAGATGGAATACTCAAAGTTAGGGAGTTAACTTGTTATTGTGTTCCTTTCATCAACGATGACTACAACAGTTGTGAGAACAAGGAATATGTTGAAAGATTTAAGGATATTGTCTTTTCAAAAAAGATTCATGTATCTAAGGGCAGTAAAGACATGTTAGGTCAGGAGGACAGTGTTAATGTTACTAGCGATGATGAAATTGAATTAAATGCAAACACTTTAGGTCTTCATTCTCTGATTGGTATTGACACTGTAGTTGCTATCATGCCTTCTGTGCAGTCATTGGATGATTATTATCTCCTTCACATAACTTCAGATGGTGTAGTGATACTTGATGATGATTGGACGTCAGACTACGGATTGTGTTTTTCAAAGGGTGCAGAAGTAATTTTTGGTTATTTTAACAAGTATCAAAAACCAACAAAAGAATACTGTGTGTACAAGAAGGACACTGTAAAGGAGGCAAAAACATGATCATTATCTGATGAAGGTGTCTAAAACACGATCATTGTCTGATCAAGGTGTCTAGAACACGATCATTGTCTGATGGAGGTGTCTAAAACACGATCATTGTCTGATGGAGGTGTCTAAAACACGATCATTATCTGATCAAGGTGTCTAAAACATGATCATTGTCTGATCAAGGTGTCTAAAACACGATCATTATCTGATCGAGGTGTCTAAAACACGATCATTGTCTGATGGAGGTGTCTAAAACACGATCATTATCTGATCAAGGTGTCTAAACCACGATCATTATCTGATCAAGGTGTCTAAAACACGATCATTATCTGATCAAGGTGTCTAAAACACGATCATTATCTGATCAAGGTGTCTAAAACACGATCATTGTCTGATCAAGGTGTCTAAAACACGATCATTGTCTGATCAAGGTGTCTAAAACACGATCATTATCTGATGAAGGTGTCTAAAAGACGATCATTATCTGATGAAGGTGTCTCAAACATGATCATTGTCTGATAAAGGTGTCTAAACACGATCATTATCTGATCAAGGTGTCTAAAACACGATCATTATCTGATCACGGTGTCTAAAACACGATCATTGTCTGATGGAGGTGTCTAAAACACGATCATTGTCTGATCAAGGTGTCTAAAACACGAACATTGTCTGATGGAGGTGTCTAAAACACGATCATTGTCTGATGAAGGTGTCTAAAACATGATCATTGTCGGATGAAGGTGTCTAAAACACGATCATTCTCACGGTGTCTAAAACACGATCACTGGTTGATGAAGGTGTCTAAAACACGATCATTGTCTGATGAAGGTGTCTAAAACATGATCATTGTCTGATGAAGGTGTCTAAAACACGATCATTGTCTGATGAAGGTGTCTAAAACACAATCATTTTCTGATGAAGGTGTCTAAAACACGATCATTGTCTGATGGAGGTGTCTAAAAGATGATCATTGTCTGATCAAGGTGTCTAAAACACGATCATAGTCTGATGGAGGTGTCTAAAACACAATCATTGTCTGATGGAGGTGTCTAAAACACGATCATTGTCTGGTCAAGGTGTCTAAAACATGATCATTGTCAGATGAAGGTGTCTAAAACACAATCATTGTCTGATGAAGGTGTCTAAAACACGATCATTGTCTGATGAAGCTGTCTAAAACACGATCATTGTCTGATGGAGGTTTCTAAAACACAATCATTGTCTGGTCAAGGTGTCTAAAACATGATCATTGTCTGATGAAGGTGTCTAAAACACGATCATTGTCTGATGAAGGTGTCTAAACATGATCATTGTCTGATGAAGGTGTCTAAAACATGATCATTGTCTGATGAAGGTGTCTAAAACATGATCATTGTCTGATCAAGGTGTTTAAAACATGATCATTGTCTGATGGAGGTGTCTAAACACGATCATTGTCTGATCAAGGTGTCTAAAACACGATCATTGTCTGATGGAGGTGTCTAAAACACGATCATTGTCTGATCAAGGTGTCTAAAACACGATCATTGTCTGATGGAGGTGTCTAAAACACGATCATTGTCTGGTCAAGGTGTCTAAAACATGATCATTGTCTAATGAATGTGTCTAAAACACGATCATTGTCTGATGAAGGTGTCCAAAACACGATCATTGTCTGATGAAGGTGTCTAAAACACGATCATTGTCTGATGAAGGTGTCTAAAACACGATCATTGTCAGATGAAGGTGTCTAAAACACGATCATTGTCTGATGAAGGTGTCTAAAACACGATCATTGTCTGATCAAGGTGTCTAAAACATGATCATTGTCTGATGGAGGTGTCTAAAACACAATCATTGTCTGATGAAGGTGTCTAAAACACGATCATTGTCTGATGGAGGTGTCTAAAACACGATCATTGTCTGATGAAGGTGTCTAAAACACGATCATTGTCTGATGAAGGTGTCTAAAACATGATCATTGTCTGATAAAGGTGTTTAAAACATGATCATTCGCCTTCCATGAATACTTACCATTACATTACTCATTGATAATACAGCTACCCTGAAGCTGTACTCTAGGAATCTGCATTTAGAAAGCTTTACCGGCTCCTGGAACTGGGTAGTCAGTTCCCAACAACCGGGTACCCACCTGCCAGAGACACTCATTCTTGTTTGCATAGCAACATGCGAATACTTGCTTTTTGTCTTGGAGAAATCTTAGAGTTTTCTTTGTGTTTTTCCCTGTGCTTTTTGCTGTTTCTTATTGCTGGATTACTGGATTTATTAAGGAAGGAGCGACTGAACCTCAGGTCGTATTCTTTCATTTCATTTCTTTGGTTATTTGGAGACTTATGTCTCTGAAATTTTGTGTGTTGCATGTCCCATTTTCTGACCCCCGGAACTGGGACGTGTGGTTACAACAAAATATGCCAGATAAGATCACCTCCTTTAATCCCAACGGCGATCTGGCAGTAATATGAAACTGAGCGTTTGTTTATGGTTTTTTAACACTGGATTATTTGTTGTAGGAAATGTTTCATTAAGTCACACATCTTTTTCTTGGTAGCTGCGTGCATTTTGTGCCAGAAACTTTATAACTACATTGTGTGTCAAGTTTTGCGTGCAATCATGATCTGTTTGCATTGATCGATGATTTCAAAATTCTTCATTAAGATGTGTGTTCTGCAGTTTTACCGTGTTCTACAGCAGTAACGTTAATTCATTTTGTTGTCCCTTCTCGTATCGTTTGAGTAGTATAATTTTGAAATTAATTCTTAAATATACCGGGAATGTATCCGATACGGTTCCTGGGTCCGTTTTATACATCCTGCAGGATCAATTTATGGGTGTATTATTGGCCCGTTCACATTCTTGTCGCCAGCTTATGCGATCTTGGTTGTAACATTGCTGGTGTTGGGTGCCGGAGGGTTAACTTATAATTTATTGTCAAAGATATTTGAAAGTTATTTGTCTGCCTTCCATTCCTGTTTTGTTTCCGCTGGCTTATTTAGGTTTTGTGCTTGTTTTCAGGCCAAACCTACCCAGCCATCATGTCCTGAGTGTCATAAATTCATGAAGGTCGCATTCAAAGACCATGTCTGTTATCAGTGTGCTAAATGTAACATTGACGATAGGTGTAATGTCTGTGCATTGTGGCCCGTCGAATTGTTGGTCGAGTTCCTTGCCCAGAAGAATTTGGCTGGGTCTGATGCGGGGTGAGGCGGACCAAAAAGACAGCGAGGAGCATCTGTTTCGGCCCCCGGGGGTGGGGGGTGTGCTCCTCGGTTCGGAGATGGCATCCCCGGATGAGGAGGACGAAGAGGAGAGGCTGTTGCGGCCTGAGATACTGCGAGTGGAGCGCATGGAGGTCAACTCTGTCCTGGAGGGAACCACCCTCCATCTGTCTGACTTGGCGCAAGCCATGGCAGCCATTCCATGCCATGGTTGAGGCCACACCGGTACCGGGTACCCATCCAGTGCTGGTTGGTTTGTGAGCAACCGACACAGTGACGGGTGTAGCTGGCCATGCTTGGTACTCACTTATCTTGCCTGGTCCAGTGGCCACACACGGGGTGTCATTGGTGCCCGTGTATAGCCACGGTTCCAGAACCACTACAGGTTTGCTTAGCTGGCCAGGGTGAACCCATCTGTGGTCTTGGCCACGACCAAGTAAGACATGCCCCGTCCATCGGTTGCATCGATTCGGATTGGGGTCTTGCCTGCGGCTTAGATTCAGTCCATTGGACTGGATCCAAAGTTCAAGGAGTTGCTTGAGGCTATTTATGCCAAGCAACTCACGACCAAGAGCCAGCTCCCTGCAGCCTCTACGGAGGTGTGGGCAAGGTGCCGTATCCCCAGAGGGGAGTACGAGGGGTATGGTGTGCTCTCAACGGTCACTGTGGATGACTGTTGGGTTCTTGCCATCCAGAGTGCAGGAGCGGGTGGTCCCGCTCAGGCACTTGTGGACAAGAGCCACGCACACAATGAAGAAGTCCTGTCCCTTTGCGATGAAGGAGTGAGGACAGCTATGAATGCTGTCAATCACTCCTATTGCTTGCTTCAGTCGGTGTGGGCTGAAGCTGGGGCAGGCCACCCTGTGCCACTTGCTGCGCTTTCATGTGTCAACGACGGCCTTGTGCTGTCGACGGACGCGTTGGTCAGGGTGCAGGCGCGAGTGACCATGTCCAGGAGGCAGATGGTCCTTGACCATATGCGTCCGGCTACGGCTGTCAGGGAGCGTTTGCTTGGAACGCTCCTGAACGGCCCTAGCATCTTTGGTGGCCAAGCACGAGTCATCCTAGAGGACACGGCCAACATCGCGCAAAGTCGGTTAGCGGTTAATCTTCAGCTAGAACCGCCAACTGCTCAACCTTCCTCCAAGAAGCAGAAGACGCATAAAGGCAAGGCGATAGCCAAGCCAGCTCCTGCTCTTGTTGGGCCTTCTCAGCCACCTGCGGCTAAGAAGGCGAGGAAGGTTGTGGAGGCTCCTGCCCACCCTAGTGGTGGCCCTGATCGCCCGAGAGGCGAGAAGGGCAAAGGGAAGTCCTCCAAGGGCGGAAAGAAGGAAGCGGATCGTACCTGATAGTATGGTAGCTCCCTTCGTATCCGTCTGGACCACGCCTGTGCGACAGGAACAGAGGTGCCAGTTAGGCCAGTCAAGCCAAGACCAAAATGGTTCTCTCTCTCCCTCGTTAAGAGGGGGTGGGGGTGGTAGTGGATCGCGAGCCAGACACCCGCATTAGGTGTCAATGCATCTATAGTGGATGGAAGGCTCATGTGTTTCGTCGAAGCTTGGCGAGGTGTGACATCAGACAGTCTAGTCCTAGGATGAATATCCCAGGGGTACATGCCAGAGTGGCGGGATTTCCCGCCACAAAATCTGTCTTTGGCACCTGTCTAGACTCCCGTTCCAAGGGAGACAGACAAGTTAGAAGCCATTCAAAGTGAAGTATCAGGTTTGCTTCTGAAGGGAGCAATAAAACCAGCAAACCAGGGCACTCCAGTCTTCTACTCAAACATGTTCCTTGTCCCCAAGAGCAGAGGGGTGGGGGGTGGGGGTGGAGACCCGTACACAATCTCAGGCCAATGAATTGGTTTATCCATTCGCCTTGGTTCCAGATGGAAACTCCGAGATCATTAATGGTAGGATTGAGGAAAGGAATGTGGTGTGTGTAAATCTATCTGAACGATGCATATTTCCACATTCCAATGAACAGGGGTTGTCACAGGTTTCTGAGATTCGGTTTCAGAATTGGGTATGGGAGTTTGTAGTCCTTCCATTCGGCCTGTCGCCAGCCCCAAGGGTTTTCACCAGAGTGGTCCTAGCGGTAACAGCGTTTCTCAGAAGAGAGCATGTGGCACTTCACACCTACATAAATGATTAGCTTATCAAGGCGGACACACCAGCCAGGTTAGGAGTGTTTACTGCTCTGACCATGAAATTGCTTTCAGATCTAGCCTGGATAGTCAACAGGGAGAAATCCGAGTTGACGCCCACTCAGCACTTCGTTTATTTGGGGATGCGATTCGATCCCGACGATGGCAGGGCTTACCCGTCAGAGCCCAGAGTGGTGTCTCTGTTAGCCATCCTCAAGAGTTTTCGATTGTGAAACCACATTCAGGCGAGGAGGTTTCTTCAGATGCTTGGCATGATGGTCTCCATGGAGCAGGTAATCCCATACGCTGCTCTAATGCGAACACATCCAGTTATATCTGAAGTCTCTGTGGAAGCAGAGAACAGAGCTCTTGTCAAAGCTGGTACCAGTTTTGGAGCCAATAATGGCGCATCTTGTATGGTGGAAGGAGCATCAGAATCTCCTAGTAGGAGTTTCACTTAACCTGCCCCATCCCCAGCTGTCTATACACAGATGCATTGCTTGAGGGGTGGGGGGCCTGCCTGGGAGAACAGCAGTTTTCGGGCACATCAACTCTCCAAGAGAGTCAGCTGCATATCAATCTGTTGGAAATAATGGCAGTGGAACTGGCATTGGAAGTTTCTTCCAGAAGCCAGGAGCAAGGTGATATTGATACGATCGGACAATTCGACAGTAGTATCATACATAAATTGCCAAGGCGGGACCAGGTCACCCACACTGTGTATGAAGGTGTGGCACTTGATTCAACGGTGCAGAAATTACTCAGTTGTTTTGAAAGCAGCTCACATTCCTGGGCAAGTGAACATTCTGGCAGATGCTTCGTCTCACAGACAGAGGATTCTACCAACAGAATGGTCTCTCAACCCTCCAGTTCTACAAAGAATCTTCGAGCATTGGGGCAAACCAAACGTGGACTTGTTCGTCACAAAGGAAAATGCTCAAATCATGACTTATGTCTCGCCGATTGCAGATCCAAATGCCGTCAATACAGATGCTCTGGCGATAAGCTAGAGAGGGATGCAGACTTACACGTATCTACCCACCATTCTTCTGCCCAAGATTTTGGTGATGGTCAAGAGCCGTGCCTGGTCCTGCTAATAGTACCATTTTGGTCCATCAGGGCATGGTTCACGGATCTCCTGGATCTGCTGGTGGACAATCCAGTGGAGCTGCTCGAGATTCCGAACATAATCTCCCGGGCCAAGGACCACTTCCTACACGAGTGGCCCGAGATGTTCAAATTGACTGCGTGGTCAAGAGCCGTGCCTGGTCCTGCTAATAGCACCATTTTGGTCCATCAGGGCGTGGTTCACGGATCTGCTGGTGGACAATCCAGTGGAGCTGCTCGATATTCCGAACATAATCTCCCGGGCCAAGGACCACTTCCTACACGAGTGGCCAGTGATGTTCAAATTGACTGCGTGGATGTTATCGAACAACGCTCCACGTCGGAAGGCTTTTCTCAACAGTGCGAGTTTCATCGCAGCCGCGAGAAGAAGGTCAACCTTCAAGTCATATAACCACACGGGTAACAAATTTGCGGAGTGGTGTGAAGGAAAAGGTATTGATCCCTTTCAATCCACTATTCAGCAAATAGCAGACTTTCTCTATGAGCTGTTCTTTACAGGACTAGCTCCTTGACACAATTGCTGGATACAAGTCAGCTTTGACATCAGTTATCCCTCGTTTAGCCAACAGGGATAGTCCAGAGGTGGCCCAGTTGAATGTGATGGTGAAGGGAATGAGCAATCTCCGCCCGAGACAACCAGTGGTCATTCCAGCCTGGAGTCTATCTTTTGTGCCTAATGTACTGGCTAAGCACCCTTTCGAACCTTTGGGTCCGGCTAGTCTAAAGCATCTGACTCTAAAGGCAGTTTTTCTATTGGCAGCTTCCTCAGCAAGAACGCGCAGTGAGATCCATGCGCTTTCAGCAGAGAGGGACCGATTTAGTGTCTCCGGAGATGGTCTGCGATTGCTGCCAAGAGCAGAGTTTATGTCAAAGAATCAATCTTTGAAATATCCCGGCAAACCGATTATTATGCCAAAGCTAACTAGGTTTGATCGTGATGCCAGTGCCTGGTGTCCAGGCCGTGCTTTGACCAAATACAAAAAATGGATGGACTCTCTGCGTTCAAATGATAGACATCTGTGGATCTGCCATAGGAAGCCATATGGCGCCACATCCATGGATACTATCTCTCTTTGGGTAGTCGATTGCATTCAATCTGCCGACGAGATTGCGACTGGGCACCAGGTGCAATGTGCTAGGGCTCACGATGTTAGAGGAATAGCCGCCTTGACCACATATTCAATGGTGTCCTGTTAGAGGACATCATGGCCATTGCACAATGGCACTGTGAGTCCTCTTTCACGGATTACTATATGAGGGATACATTTTTGTATGTCAGACTTAGCTGTTTTGAAACGATAGTCTAGTGGCCACATGGCTCATCTCCTTTTGATAACTTTGTAAAGCAAAAGTAGTAAGAACAGATATGGTCAGGGATGGGGTCAATTCCATTTTATCAATTCCAATTCCACCTCAATTCATTTTATCAATTCCAATTCCGTTTCCGCATCAATTCATTTTATCAATTCCGGTTCCACCCAGACAAGTTCAATTCCAATTCCATTTTATCAATTCCAAGTCCAATTCCAATTCTATACCAATATTTACTTGAGATCAACATTGTTATATTTTAACCATTTAATGCCCAAGATTGGCCAAGAAAAACTAGATTTATCATTAGCAAATGTCCATTTGCAGGATATGGGAGGACTATTCTTTCAAATTTAACAATGCAATGACCGGCTCAGTTATGGAATCAGTCATTCCACTGATAAATTTTCAAAAATAGTTTCTTAGCATACATATGATCCTTCCTCAAGACCAGTGCAGAAGGCATTTATTTTTGGCTGACTTCGTTAATATTTAAGACAATTAGAATACAAAATTTTGTTGCCAATAGGTAGTTATAGCTTTCAGTCAAATTATTGTCCAAAAAGTCAACATTCAGCAGATTTTATTTTTAGTTCATTTGACTTAATTATAGATTAATGCCTAGTTTTTTCTAATGAACATGACTAAAGGTTAATGCCATGTCTAATTATTATAGATACATGTAAACCTTGCTATATAAATGTTTGCATTAAAAAGCATTAGAATACAATGTATATAGTACAGTACAGAGTGAGAGAACTGAGCACATGTATGTAGAGTTTGAATAACACATCTAGTTCAGGTGTCATTGTTTTAAAAGCTAAGACATTTCACAGAGGGAGTTGTTCAATGATTTCTTTGTTATGTAGGAGGGTATAATTACAGGGCAATTATCTTGTAATGTACTTCTTTCTTCACCCATTTCATTCCATGCAGATGATAGTTATTACTTTACTGAACACTATTGCTAACATCGTGAAGAATAATTTTACCACAACTGGGTTATCTTGGTTCTAGCTTATTTATTTGAAATCATTTTAACTAATTTGTATGATTTTAAAGATGGCATGATTTCATAGAGATGAAAACCTGTTTCCAGGGAACACAGAATCAAATACGTTCAAGAGCAGAGGCTTTGATTGAATAAAGGAAGTACAAAGCTCACATACATGTAGGATAAAAAGCTTAATTGGTCACTGGTCAGGGAGAATTGAGTTAATTCAATAATGTATTAACGTTCATAGCATTTATCAGATCTTTATTTTGTCAATTCAGAGAGCGAGAGATTATTTTTGAAGATTTACCACTAAAATTACTGGCTCAGTTATTCAGCTAGCTACTCTGGTGGTAAATCTTCAAAAAGTCTTCCATTGGCCTGCCAATGGACATTTCTCAAACTCATTGCAGTTTTAGCTGGCTTAGGTGTTAAAGGGTTAAGGGCTAACTTGCTCATCACTGAATTATCAGTATCTCAAATTCTAGTCTTCAAACCAAACATATAACTAAGTTGTTAAAATTAATTTATTAATAGAAACTGTTGTTGCCATAGGAGATAAAAGTATTCAGTAAAATTAATTTTAAAATATTCAATAAAACATTTAATAAGAGCTGGCATAATAAATATCAACCTGCATATAGAATGAAATGTGATAATGGTATCATACAGATCATTTAGGATGAAATGCATTAAGGGCATATAAAGAGCAGTGTATAATACAGATATTACATGTACATTTTATAGCCAACAATGTTCAGTAAATCTATGACAAATATGACTGGAATTGAATTGGAATTTATCAATTCCGGTCAATTCAAGTTATCAATTCCAAATCCAATTCCAATTCCGGTGTCTTAAAATTTGTCAATTCCAATTCAGAGTCCTAAGATTTATCAATTCCAATTCCAATTCAAATCGGAATTGACCCCAACCCTGAACATGGTCAAGCAAGAGGAATTCAACCGTATAGGACACGTTTGGTCGAAGGTGTGTTGGTTGATGACTCCATGTCTGGAATCCATAATTCATGAGGTAATTGAAGTTTGACATTTTTTTGTGTTATGTTCATGGTCATTCATTTTATATATTCATGTTCATTCCCAGGCTTATATGTGTAAAGAGCATTTGTGTTTCAGCCGAGATGCATGTTCGTGAGCTCTCCATTTTTTAGGAGGTGGGGTGATGCGAATGTGGTTCGGTCCCAAAACTTGTCCGTCCTTTTAGGTCTCCGTGTGTCAAGTTTAGGTTTAAATTCTTTCTCCAGTGGCAAAAGAGTCTTTGTATGGCTTGCCCCTTCCCACCAGGTTACCGACTAAATCTGGTGTTATCAATGAGTAATGAATGGTAAGTATTGATTGAAGGAGAATGAATGAAATTTAAATTTCTCCTTCGATCAATACTCACCATTCTGTTACTTCTGATATACAGCTGGCCCTGACAGCTGGCCCTGACAGCTGGCTCTAGGACTATAGACTTAGAAAGCTTTACCGACTCCTTGGAACCAGGTATTCGGCTCCCAACTGCCGAGTACCCGTCTACCATAGAGCTCATTCTTGTTTGCATAGCGACAAGAGAATACATGCTTTTTGCAGTTGGAAAGTTTTAAGATTGTTTAAGCCTAAGTCTTTTTACTGTTATTAATTGTGATAGCTTATGCGTTCTCAAAAGGATATTTTGGATTAATATGGACGCTTCCGATGATAACCAGGTCGTATATTTCCATGTTATTCCATAGTTAAAAGACTTAGGTCTCTAAAATTTTGTCTGTGTCGCATGTTCCAATTTCTAACCCCAAAGAATCTGGGACGTGTGTTAACAACGAAATATGCCAGATGATCGCCTTCCTCTAAATCCCCAACAGGCAATCGGCAGATATGAAATTAGGTGTTGGCTTATCGGTGTTTTAACATGATTATCGGCTGACGTCGTTCTCCGTAAGATCCGAGCGGGTGTCATCACACCCGTGTTTCTCGGAGTTTTATGTGAAGAAGATGTTTCATTAATTCGCGCATCTGATTCTGGGTGCTGCGTACTTTAATTGGTACCAGAAAAGCTTTGGAATTTTCAAGTTTTGCGTGTTATCACGATCTGTTTGCAATGATCAGTGGTTTCAAAATTCTTGATTTAGATGTGTGGTCTGCGGTTTTACTGTGTGATACAGCAGTTTGTTTACATTTTGTTGTTGCTTCACATATCGTTTTGGCCTTCGTTAGGAGTATAATTTATATTTATTAGTAAATATACCCCGAATGCTATGCGATATGATTCCTGGTTCCGTTATACATCCTTGAGGATCAGTGTATGGGTGTATTATTGCCCGCTTCGTTCTTGTCATCATAATCAATGCGATCTTTGCTGTAACGTTGCAGGGTGGGGTGCGGGAGGCTGACAGTTAATTTATGGTCAAAATATTTGAAAATTAATTGTCTGCCTTCCCTTTTTGTTTCGTTCCGCTGGCTTATTGTAGGTTTGTTTTTTTATAGGCCAAGCCAGCCCCGCCATCATGTGTCGAGTGCCACATATCGTACGGGTTCTATGCAAGGACCATGTCTGTTTCCACTGTACTAAGTGTAGTCTTGACAGTAGGTGCAACGTTTGCGCTGTGTGGTCGGTCGATATGATGAAGGACTTGGCAGGGTCTGACGCGGGGTCAGGCGGTCCGAAAGTAAATCATGGAGCGTCCGTTTCGGCCCGTGGGGGCGTTCCATATCTGCAACCGGAGGTGGCGGAGATGGCACCGCCGGCGTGGTTTGGTCCGGCTAGGCAAGGTGTCTTGCATAGCGTTCTGCCCACGCTGGTGTCGTCCCTGCTGCCAAAAGTTGTAGGGCAGTCTCTCCCCATGTTTGATTCGGACCCTGTCCTTGGACAGCGTTCTGGACTGGCCACCGAGGGAGCCGTTTCGTACGGCCCCCTGGCAGTCCCGTCGGACTCCGGCCTGATGGGTTCAGTCTCTCTGTGGCCACCTCTGTGTGGTCCAGTAGCAGTGGCCGGTCCGTCAGGACGGCTCCACGGGTTTCCTTGTCTAGTGACGACTCTTCGGGGTCTGAAGATGAGGAGGCCGAGGAGGAGAGGGTGCTGCGGCCTGTGATGGAGAGCATGGAGGTCGATTCCGTCCTGACGGAACCGTCCTCCATCTGTCTGGCCTGGCGTTAGCCAGGGCAGCGGCTCCGCCCGTGGTTGAGGCCACTCCGGTATCGGGCACCGGTCCCGTGATGGTTGGTTTGCCGCCAACCAACACGGTAACGGGTGTGGCCGGCCAGGCATGGTACTCACCTATCTCGCCTGGTCCGGCGGTCAGACATGGGGTGCCATTGGCGCCCGTGTTTGGCCACGGTTCCTCAACCGCTACGGGTCCGCACGGTTTTCCGTGCAGGCATACTCCATGGATTGGTGTGTTCCATGGGGTGGCGGCGGAACCGTACGGTACCGGAGTTCCTGGCATATCAGCAATGGCTCCTAGCCAGGAGGCCGTTGCTGGTAGGACCGTGAACATGTCAACGGGTGACGTGTTCACGGGAGTGTCCTCCTCAGAGACGGATTGGTCTGAGGCTCTGGCTTGGCTAGCCAGGGTGGACCCGTCTGTGGTTTCGACTATGGCCGAGGAGGATGTACCCCGTCCATCGGTTGCATCGATTAGGACGGGGATCTTGCCTGCAGCCCTGATCCAGTCTGTTGGACTGGATCCATGGTTTATGGTGTTGCTTGATGCTATTTATAGCAAACAACGCATGAACAAGGGCCAGCTTCTTGCGGCCTCCATGGAGGTGCGGGCGAGGGGTCGTATTCCGCTGGGTACTGGGTGTCCAGAGTGCTGGAGTGGGTGGCCCCGCCCCGGCACTGGTGGACAAAGCTCCGGTACACCATAATGAAGTCCTGTCCCTGTGTGATGGGGGTGTGAGGACAGCACTGAGTGCTGTCAACCACTCTTATTGTCTTCTTCAGTCAGTGTGGGCTGAAGTGGGGGCAGGCCACCCTGTGGTGCTTTCGTGCGTTAATGACGGACTGGTGCTGTCTATGGACGCATTGGCAAGGGTGCAGGCGCGTGTGACTATGTCCAGGAGGCAGATGGTCCTTGACCATATGCGCCCAGCTACTGCCGTCAGGGAGCGTCTTCTTGGGACGCCCCTGACAGGCCTTAGCATCTTTGGTGGCCAGGCACTGGCCATCTTGGAGGACACGGCCAGGATTGTGCAGAATCAGTTGGCGGTTTATCTGACTGTAGTCAGGCCGCTGACCGGGCAACCTTCAAGAAACAGAGAAAAAGCAAGGTGAAAGCCTAAAGCATAGTGCTGCTTCTATTTTCTGCTGGGTTTTCTCAGCCGCCTCGGCGAAGAAGGCCAAGAAGGTTGTGGGGCCTCTACCCTCCCCAATATTGCTCCTGATCGCCCGAGAGGCGGGCAGGGGAGAGGTAAGTCCTCAAAGGGCGGACAGAAGGGAGCAGATCGTACCCGAGGGTACGAGGGCTCCCTTCGCATCTACCTGGACCGCACCTGTGCGACAGGAACAGCGGTGCCAGTTAGACCGGCCAAGCCAAGACCAATATGGTTCTCTCTCTCTCTCGTCAAGAGAGGGGGGGGGGGGGGAAGCGGATACGCGAGCCAGACACCCCCATTAGGCGGTGAGGCGTCTATAGTGGGTGGAAGGCTCATGCGTTTTCGTCGAGGTTTGGAGAGGTGTGACATCAGACAGTCTGGTCCTGGGATGGTTTACCCAGGGGTACATACCAGAGTGGTGGGACTTTCCACCACAGAATCTGTCTTTGGCACCTGTCTGGACACCCGTTCAACGGGACCAGACAAGTTAGAAGCTATTAAAAATAAAGTGTCAGGTTTGCTTCTGAAGGGAGCAATAAACCAGCAAACCGGAACACTCCAGGCTTCTATTCAAACATGTTCCTTGTCCCCAAGAGCACAGGGGTATGGAGACCCGTACTCAGTCTCAGGCCATTGAATTGGTTTATCCATACGCCTCGGTTTCAGATGGAAACTCCGAGGTCGGTAATGGCAGGATTGAGGAAGGGGGTGTAGTGTGTATCGATTGATCTGAGAGATGCATGTTCCCACATTCCTATGAACGGGAGTTGTCACAGGTTTCTGAGAGTTGCGTTTCAGAATCTAGTATGGGAGTTTAAATCCTCCCATTCGGCCTGTCGACAGCTCCAAGGGGTTTTCACCAGAGTGGTCCTTGTGGTGACAGCGTTTCTCAGAAAAGAGAACGTGGCGTTTCACACCTACATAGACAATTGGCTGATCATCAGCCAGGTTAGAGGTGGATACTGCTCTGACTCTGAAGTTGCTTTCAGATCTAGGCTAGATAGTCAACAAGGAGAAATCTGAATTGACACACCACTCAACATTTCGTTTATTTAAGGATGCGATTCGATCTCGAGGAGGGCAGGGTTTTTTACCCGTCAGAGCCCAGAGTGGTGTCTCTGTTAGCTATCCTCAAGAGTTTCGATTGGGAAACCACATTCAGGCGAGGCGGTTTCTTCAGATGCTGGGCATGATGGTCTCCATGTAGCAGGTATACCCGTACACTGCTCGGATGCGAAGACCTATCCAGTTGTATCTGATGTCTCTGTGGAAACAGAGAATAGAACCCCTGTCAAAACTAGTGCCAGTTTTGGAGCCAATAATGTCGCATCTTGTATGGTGGGAAAAAGCGTCAGAATCTCCTAGTAGGAGTTTTCGCTGCACCTACCCCACCCCCAGCTGTCCGTGTACACGGATGCATCGCTGGAGGGATGGGGTCCCTACCTGGGAGAACACCAGGTCTTGGGCACATGGACTCTCCAAGAGAGCCAGCTGCATATCAATCTGTTGGATATGATGGCAGTGGAACTGGCATTGGAAAAGGTTTCTTCCAAAAGTCAGGGGCAAGGCGATATTGATACGGTCGGACAACTCGTCAGTAGTATCATACAGAAATCGCCAAGGCGAGACCAAGTCACCCACACTATGTATCTAAGTGTGGCACTTGATTCAATGGTGCAGGAATTACTCGGTTGTTTTTAAAGCAGCTCATATTCCTGGGCGATTGAACATTCTGGCGGATGCTTTGTCTCGCAGACAGAGAATTCTGCCAACAGAATGGTCTCTCAACCCTCCAGTTCTTCACAGCATCTTCGAGCATTGGGGCAAACCCAACGTGGACTTGTTCGCCACAAGGGAAAATGCTCAAATCATGACTTATCTTGCCGATTACAGATCCTAATGCCGTCGATACAGACGCTCTGGCGTTAAGCTGGAAAGGGATGCACGCTTACGCGTACCCACCCACCATTCTTCTACCGAAGATATTGTGAAGATCAGGGAGGAACCGTGCCTGGTCCTGCTATAGCGCCATTTGGCCCAGCAGGGCGTGGTTCATGGATCTTCGAGGTCTGCGGGTGGAAAATCCAGTGCAGTTACCCGAGATTCCGAACATAATCTCCCAGGCCAAGGGACGCTTCCTACACGAGCGTGCCGAAATGTTATTGACTGCGTGGTTGTTGTCAAACAACGTTCCACGTCGGAGGGCTTTTCTCGACATGCTGCAGATTTCATCACAGCTGCGAGAGGGAGGTCAACCTTCAAGTCATATAACAACAAGCTTAACGGATTTGCAGACTGGTGTGAGGAAAAGGGTATTGTTACCTTTCATTCCACTATTCAGCAAATAGCAGACTTTCTCTGTGAGCTGTTCTTTTCAGGACTAGCTCCTGTCACAATTGCTGGATACAAGTCAGCTTTGGCATCAGTTGTCCCTTGTCTAGCCAACAGGGATAGTCCAGAGGTGGCCCAGTTGAGTGTGATGGTGAAGGGAATGAGCAATCTCCAACCGAGACAACCGGTAGTCATTCCAGCCTGGAGTCTGGCCAAGCACCCTTTCGAACCGTTGCATTCGGCTAGTCTAAAGCATTTGACTCTAAAGGCGGTCTTTCTATTGGCAGCTTCCTCAGCTAGAAGGCGCAGTGTGATCCATGCACTTTCAGCAGAGCGGGACCGATTTATTGTCTCCAGAGAGGGTCTGCGTCTACTGCCAAGAGCAGAGTTTATGTCAAAGATTCAATCTTTGAGATATCCCGGCAAACCGATCGTTATACCGAAACTAAGTAGGTTTGATCGTGATGCCAGTGTCTGGTGCCCAGTCCGTGCTTTGACTAAGTACAAAACGGACAGACTCGTTACGGTCGAATGATAGACATCTGTGGATCTGCCATAAGGAGCCATATGGCGCTGCATCCGTGGATTATATCTCTCGTTGGGTAGTCGAATGCATTCAGACTACCCGTGAGATTACGACTGGGCACCAAGTGCAATGCGCAAGGGCACGATGTTAGAGGAATAGCCGCCTCTTCCGCCCTTTTACAATGGTGTTCCGTTTAAGGACATCATGGCTGTTGCACAATGGCACTGTGAGTCCTCTTTCACTGATTACTATATGAGGGATGTGTCAGACTTCGCCATTCCACTCGCTTTAGCTGTTTTGAGACGATAGCTATATGACCACACTGCTCTTCTTCCTTTTTTGGCATTTGTAAGAAAGAATTAAGAAGCCGACATGGTCGAGCGAGAGGATATCAACCAGATTGTGTCACTGATGGCCGGACAAGTGAATGGTTGGAGGCTCCAGGTCTGAAATCCAAATATCATGAGGTAATTCAGGATTGAGAGTGTTTTGTATTATGTCTATATATCATGATCATTCATCTTATATATTCATGCTCATTCCCTGGCTAATATATGCAAAGAGCGGTTAACCCTCTTGGCATATTTATGTTTTCAGGCGAGATGCATGTTCGTGAGTTCTCTCCCTTTTCTTAGGAGAAAAAAAAGGGGGGGGGGGGGGTGCAGTGATGCGAATGTGATTCGGTTCCGTTAACTTGATGGTCCTTTTAGGTCTCCATTAGTCAAGTTTAAGTCTAACTCTTTCTTCAAGGGGCAAAAGTAGCATTTATGGCTTGCCCCTTCCCACCAGGTTACTGACCAAATCTGGTGTATATCAGAAGTAACAGAATGGTGAGTATTGATCGAAGGAGAATGAAGGAAATTTAAATTTCCCTTTCTCCGAGATCTAACAATACTCACCATTCTGTTACGGACCCAGCCTCCCAGTCCCATGGAGGCACGCCATGGATTTCTCTTGTTTGGTGGCTATGCAGACAATATGAGCTCTATTGTAGACGGGTACTCGGCAGTTGGGAGCCGAGTACCCGGTTCCAAGGAGTCGGTAAAGCTTTCTAAGTCTATAGTCCTAGAGCCAGCTGTCAGGGCCAGCTGTATATCAGAAGTAACAGAATGGGGAGTATTGTTAGATCTCGGAGAAAGGGAAATTTAAATTTCCTTCATTCCCTTTCTCAGAGATCTAACAATACTTACCATTACATTATGGACCCTGCCTCCCAGCCCTGCAGAGGCAAGCCATGGGTTATTCTCTTGTTTGGTAGCTACATGTATGCAAACATTATGAGTGTCTCTGGCAGGCGGGTACCCGGTTCCAGGAGCCGGTAAAGCTTTCATCTAGATTCCTAGAGTACAGGTTCAGGGTGGCTGTATTATCAAAGGGTGATGTAATAGTTAGTATTGTTAGGTCTCGGAGCAAGGGAAATTGAAATTTCCTTCATTGTCTGTCGAATGTTTCTAAAACACAATCATTGTCTGATGAAGGTGTCTAAAACACGATCATTGTCTGATGAAGGTGTCTAAAACACGATCATTGTCTGATCAAGGTGTCTAAAACATGATCATTGTCTGATGAAGGTGTCTAAACCACGAACATTGTCTGATGAAGGTGTCTAAAACATGATCATTGTCTGATCAAGGTGTCTAAAACACGATCATTGTCTGATCAAGGTGTCTAAAACATGATCATTGTCTGATGAAGGTGTCTAAACCACAATCATTGTCTGATGAAGTTGTCTAAAACATGATCATTGTTTGATGAAGGTGTCTAAACCACGATCATTGTCTGATGAAGGTTTCTAAAAGACGATCATTGTCTGATGAAGGTGTCTAAAACATGATCATTGTCTGATCAAGGTGTCTAAAACACGATCATTGTCTGATCAAGGTGTCTAAAACACGATCATTGTCTGATCAAGGTGTCTAAAACACGATCATTGTCTGATGAAGGTGTCTAAACCACGATCATTGTCTGATCACGGTGTCTAAAACATGATCATTGTCTGATGAAGGTGTCTAAAACATGATCATTGTCTGATCAAGGTGTCTAAAACACGATCATTGTCTGATCAACGTGTCTAAAACATGATCATTGTCTGATGAAGGTGTCTAACACATGATCAGTGTCTGATGAAGGTGTCTAAAACACGATCATTGTCTGATCAAGGTGTCTAAAACATGATCATTGTCTAATGAAGGTGTCTAAAACACGATCATTGTCTGATGAAGGTGTCTAAAACACGATCATTGTCTGATCAAGGTGTCTAAAACACGATCATTGCCTGATCAAGGTGTCTAAAACACGATCATTGTCTAATGAAGGTGTCTAAACCACGATCATTGTCTGATGAAGTTGTCTAAAACACGATCATTGTTGGATGAAGTTGTCTAAAACACGATCATTGTCTGATGAAGGTGTCTAAAACACGATCATTGTCGGATGAAGGTGTCTAAAACACGATCATTGTCTGATCACGGTGTCTAAAACACGATCACTGTTTGATGAAGCTGTCTAAAACACAATCATTGCCTGATGAAGGTTTCTAAATCACGATCATTTTCTGATGAAGGTGTCTAAAACACGATCATTGTCTGATGAAGGTGTCTAAAACACGATCATTGTCTGATGAAGGTGTCTAAAACATGATCATTGTCTGATGAAGGTGTCTAAAACACGATCATTGTCTGATGAAGGTTTCTAAATCACGATCATTGTCTGATGAAGGTGTCTAAAACACGATCATTGTCTGATCAAGGTGTCTAAAACACGATCATTGTCTGATCAAGGTGTCTAAAACACGATCATTGTCTGATCAAGGTGTCTAAAACACGATCATTGTCTGATCAAGGTGTCTAAAACACAATCATTGTCTGATGCAGGTGTCTAAAACACAATCATTGTCTGAGCAAGGTGTCTAAAACATGATCATTGTCTGATCAAGGTGTCTAAAACACGATCATTGTCTGATCAAGGTGTCTAAAACACGATCATTGTCTGATCAAGGTGTCTAAAACACGATCATTGTCTGATGAAGGTGTCTAAAACACGATCATTGTCTGATGGAGGTTTCTAAAACACAATCATTGTCTGATCAAGGTGTCTAAAACACGATCATTGTCTGATGAAGATGTCTAAAACATGATCATTGTCTGATCAAGGTGTCTAAAACATGATCATTGTCTGATCAAAGTGTCTAAAACACGATCATTGTCTGATCAAGGTGTCTAAAACACGATCATTGTCTGATCAAGGTGTCTAAAACATGATCATTGTCTGATGAAGGTGTCTAAAACACGATCATTGTCTGATCAAGGTGTCTAAAACACGATCATTGTCTGATCAAGGTGTCTAAAACACGATCATTGTCTGATCAAGGTGTCTAAAACACGATCATTGTCTGATCAAGGTGTCTAAAACACGATCATTGTCTGATCATTGTCTGAGCAAGGTGTCTAAAACATGATCATTGTCTGATCAAGGTGTCTAAAACACGATCATTGTCTGATCAAGGTGTCTAAAACACGATCATTGTCTGATCAAGGTGTCTAAAACACGATCATTGTCTGATGAAGGTGTCTAAAACACGATCATTGTCTGATGGAGGTTTCTAAAACACAATCATTGTCTGATCAAGGTGTCTAAAACACGATCATTGTCTGATGAAGATGTCTAAAACATGATCATTGTCTGATCAAGGTGTCTAAAACATGATCATTGTCTGATCAAAGTGTCTAAAACACGATCATTGTCTGATCAAGGTGTCTAAAACATGATCGTTGTCTGATGAAGATGTCTAAACCACGATCATTGGCTGATCAAGGTGTCTAAAACATGATCATTGTCTGATGAAGGTGTCTAAAACATGATCATTGTCAGATCAAAGTGTCTAATACACGATCATTGTCTGATCAAGGTGTCTAAAACATGATCATTGTCTGATGAAGGTGTCTAACACATGATCATTGTCTGATCAAGGTGTCTAAAACACGATCATTGTCTGATCAAGGTGTCTAAAACACGATCATTGTCTGATCAGGGAGTCTAACACGTGACCATTGTCTGATCAAGGAGTCTGACACATGACCATTGTCTGATCAAGGAGTCTAACACATGACCATTGCCTGTGTAGTAGGTGGTTTGAATTTCTTTGACAGAAAAGTGTATGAGCTCTACAATGATGTCCATGCACCAGCCCGCTAGAGGTAGTGCAAATAATCCATAAAATCAAACCATCTATAAATATTTGCACTTTTCTTTGACAGCTTGCAGTTTTGGTGAGCTGGAGACTGACTTGAATGTGTTGCTGGAGGGGGACAGTATACCCATGCTGGATGAACAGTTTCCAGATAACTTTGATGTAAGTCACTAATTTTGTATTGTACTTAAACATTTGTAATGCTTATATTAGCTAACCCCATGCATTTTTTTATTTTGCCGATTCCACAAGCAGTCTTGGCTTGCCACCGGTCCATCGGCCCATAATATTAGTGTAAATATATTCAGGGATGTTGTAAAGATTGAAAACAAAGGCTAATACTGGAGATGTTCTATTTAGTTAGGGAAATTTCAGGAAGGCTCTCAATAGTTTTGAAAATCTTAACAACTTTTGACTGCCTAGCCTTCTTCCCCTTTTCTCTTATGGTAACGTATTGGTCTATGCAAAAATCATTCAGAGGGAATGTATGCGTGTGAGTGCTGGATACAATCTGATTATTCTCATATATATAATATATAAAAAAAAAATATATATATATATATATATATATATATATATACACGTTAGATTGTTATTCATTAACACTATCTCCCCTCAAGAAAATGACGGCCTAATCGACCTTTATTACTTGAATTTTACTTGAGTAATTGTTTGATTATCATTTGACTAAGCAACTTACTTTTAAATAGGTTTCTAAGTTTTAAAGTTGTGTTGTTTTCTTAAAATTTCCTCCCATATGACTAAAAAACTAATTGTTTTCGTCTGTATGTCGTTTTAGAGGTCTGCTACGGACTATGTGTTCCGTGTGTCATAGGTACACAAAAGACAAGTTTGCAGTACATGCATGCACAAAGTGTAGCACATGTAACCAGGTTTATAAATGTCATACCTGTGAGCTCTGGTCGGATGATCTACTACTTGAGTTCTTGACATTACAAGGGAAAGAAGGCAAATGAGGATGCTCGCTGAAAAGAGGGTTTTGGAAAGAAATGCTAGGCTTCCATGCCTGACATGGAAGCCTTCTGTTTAGAGATGATCAGTCAGATGAAGAAGACCCTGAAGGACATGATGCCAGAGATGCTTCACGGCATGCTTCCTGCAACATGTGCTTCAGGGCTCTCATCATCTGCACCCAAGAAAGAATTCCCCACCTCTCGAGCAAGAACGGAAATGAATCTAGGAGCGCTTAACTTGGAGACAATTAGTGAATTCGCTGGTGCTTCGCACTCCGCCGTGTGTCAACGGCGTGTGCAGGTATATTGCATCGGCCTACCTGAATATAATGAAAGCATACCTGAATATAGTATTGATCATTTTGAAAGCTTTATATTTGAAAATCACTTTTTCTGCTGGAAGCAACAAGTTTCGGTCAAAATGATTTCAAAATACACTGCTGGTTTCCAAGGTCACAATATTATGCCTACTGAATATTTTGAAATTTGTGTGACCGAATGTAGACCCTGTCTCTGGAAACAACAGCGTTTAGTCAAATTGTTTTAAAACTATACGGTATTTTACCTGTAGGATGTAGTGGGCTAATCAGCTTAAAGCGAATATAACTGAGCTTATATGACTGGCTGTAGCGGGTATTATTTATTCGCTCTGCATACACCAGAGCTCATAGGTCCAGCTGCGTCACTAATTGGTTCCTGACAAATGGTATTTAAATGCTTTTTTCTAATTATTCTGATTTATTTAGCTGTCATTCAAGAGAATATGTTAGTTCCCTGATACTTTCCTTTAACTGCTATCAACATTGCAAGGCAACCATATAGAGGCAGTTGTTGAATATTTTGAAAATAGCTTGACTGTTAGGTGTTGTTATTTTAGAGAGCAATAAGCTTCCAGACCAATTAAATTCATTGTAATCAGCATATCTCTTTCATATGATTACTTGCATGAGAGCTTTAGACTACAAAGTGTTGCTAGTTAAACCTTTTAACCGTCGACTTTGTTTACGAAAATTTTAATTTTCTCACTGAAAATGTACATTTGCAGACCAAGAAGACTATTTTTGAAAAGTTACCGCTAGAATGACTGGCTTGGTTATTGAGCCAGTCATTCCAGTCGTAAATTTTCAAAAATAGCCTTTTCTTGGTCTGTAAATGGAGATTTATCAAGACCATTGCACAAGCCGCTTTTGGCTGATATAAGTGTTAAAGGGTTAAAAGTGCTATTGCAAAGGCTTCAGAGACGAGAGAAGCTGATATGCAGTATGTTTACAATTACATATAACATGTATGAAGCTAATATGCAGTATGTTTACAATTACATATAACATGTATGAAGCTAATATGCAGTATGTTTACAATTACATATAACATGTATGAAGCTAATATGCAGTATGTTTACAATTACATATAACATGTATGAAGCTAATATGCAGTATGTTTACAATTACATATAACATGTATGAAGCTAATATGCAGTATGTTTACAATTACATATAACATGTATGAAGCTAATATGCAGTATGTTTACAATTACATATAACATGTATGAAGCTAATATGCAGTATGTTTACAATTACATATAACATGTATGAAGCTAATATGCAGTATGTTTACAATTACATATAACATGTATGAAGCTAATATGCAGTATGTTTACAATTACATATAACATGTATGAAGCTAATATGCAGTATGTTTACAATTACATATAACATGTATGAAGCTAATATGCAGTATGTTTACAATTACATATAACATGTATGAAGCTAATATGCAGTATGTTTACAATTACATATAACATGTATGAAGCTAATATGCAGTATGTTTACAATTACATATAACATGTATGAAGCTAATATGCAGTATGTTTACAATTACATATAACATGTATGAAGCTAATATGCAGTATGTATACAATTACATATAACATGTATGAAGCTAATATGCAGTATGTATACAATTACATATAACATGTATGAAGCTAATATGCAGTATGTTTACAATTACATATAACATGTATGAAGCTAATATGCAGTATGTTTACAATTACATATAACATGTATGAAGCTAATATGCAGTATGTATACAATTACATATAACATGTATGAAGCTAATATGCAGTATGTTTACAATTACATATAACATGTATGAAGCTAATATGCAGTATGTTTACAATTACATATAACATGTATGAAGCTAATATGCAGTATGTTTACAATTACATATAACATGTATGAAGCTAATATGCAGTATGTTTACAATTACATATAACATGTATGAAGCTAATATGCAGTATGTTTACAATTACATATAACATGTATGAAGCTAATATGTAGTATGTTTACAATTACATATAACATGTATGAAGCTAATATGCAGTATGTTTACAATTACATATAACATGTATGAAGCTAATATGCAGTATGTTTACAATTACATATAACATGTATGAAGCTAATATGCAGTATGTTTACAATTCCATATAACATGTATGAAGCTAATATGCAGTATGTTTTCAATTACATATAACATTTATGAAGCTAATATGCAGTATGTTTACAATTACATATAACATGTATGAAGCTAATATGCAGTATGTTTACAATTACATATAACATGTATGAAGCTAATATGCAGTATGTTTACAATTACATATAACATGTATGAAGCTAATATGCAGTATGTTTACAATTACATATAACATGTATGAAGCTAATATGCAGTATGTTTACAATTACATATAACATGTATGAAGCTAATATGCAGTATGTTTACAATTACATATAACATGTATGAAGCTAATATGCAGTATGTTTACAATTACATATAACATGTATGAAGCTAATATGCAGTATGTATACAATTACATATAACATGTATGAAGCTAATATGCAGTATGTTTACAATTACATATAACATGTATGAAGCTAATATGCAGTATGTTTACAATTACATATAACATGTATGAAGCTAATATGCAGTATGTATACAATTACATATAACATGTATGAAGCTAATATGCAGTATGTTTACAATTACATATAACATGTATGAAGCTAATATGCAGTATGTTTACAATTACATATAACATGTATGAAGCTAATATGCAGTATGTTTACAATTACATATAACATGTATGAAGCTAATATGCAGTATGTTTACAATTACATATAACATGTATGAAGCTAATATGCAGTGTTTACAATTACATATAACATGTATGAAGCTAATATGCAGTATGTTTACAATTACATATAACATGTATGAAGCTAATATGCAGTATGTTTACAATTACATATAACATGTATGAAGCTAATATGCAGTATGTTTACAATTACATATAACATGTATGAAGCTAATATGCAGTATGTTTTCAATTACATATAGCATGTATGAAGCTAATATGCAGTATGTTTACAATTACATATAACATGTATGAAGCTAATATGCAGTATGTTTACAATTACATATAACATGTATGAAGCTAATATGCAGTATGTTTACAATTACATATAACATGTATGAAGCTAATATGCAGTATGTTTACAATTACATATAACATGTATGAAGCTAATATGCAGTATGTTTTCAATTACATATAGCATGTATGAAGCTAATATGCAGTATGTTTACAATTACATATAACATGTATGAAGCTAATATGCAGTATGTTTACAATTACATATAACATGTATGAAGCTAATATGCAGTATGTTTTCAATTACATATAACATGTATGAAGCTAATATGCAGTATGTTTACAATTACATATAACATGTATGAAGCTAATATGCAGTATGTTTACAATTACATATAACATGTATGAAGCTAATATGCAGTATGTTTACAATTACATATAACATGTATGAAGCTGTTATGCAGTAGGCTTAACACTGCATATAACATATATGAAGCTGTTATGCAGTATGTTTACAATTGCATATAACATGTATGAAGCTGTTATGCAGTATGTTTACAATTGCATATAACATGTATGAAGCTGTTATGCAGTATGTTTACAATTGCATATAACATGTATGAAGCTGTTATGCAGTAGGCTTACAATTACATATAACATGTATGAAGCTGTTATGCAGTAGGCTTACAATTACATATAACATGTATGAAGCTGTTATGCAGTAGGCTTAACACTTTGCATATAACATGTATGAAGCTGTTATGCAGTAGGCTTAACACTTTGCATATAACATGTATGAAGCTGTTATGCAGTAGGCTTAACACTTTGCATATAACATGTATGAAGCTGTTATGCAGTAGGCTTAACACTTTGCATATAACATGTATGAAGCTGTTATGCAGTAGGCTTAACACTTTGCATATAACATGTATGAAGCTGTTATGCAGTAGGCTTAACACTTTGCATATAACATGTATGAAGCTGTTATGCAGTAGGCTTAACACTTTGCATATAACATGTATGAAGCTGTTATGCAGTAGGCTTAACACTTTGCAGTATGTATGTATCTTGATGATATTTATTATGTAGATATTTGATCATATTTGACTGTAATAGTCCGAGTTTGACCAAATACAACAAATATGGTGAGCAAATACAAATACAAATAGTATTTTGTAAAATGGCAAATATAAATACAAAAAATTAGCGTATTTAAATACAAATATGTGTTTGACCCTTAGGCCTGGGCCCAACATGATAAATTTGGGTCGAAAGGTCAAGGCCACTCTGTCCTTGATAAAACTGATTTTTTTCAAAATAAATATAAAAATAAAATAATTTATGTGATTAACTATTTAACAATAACCGAGCAGAAATTACAGATTCTTTATTAGTCCCCTACCGGTAAAACTGGGGGACTATAGGTTTGCACTCCGTCTGTCAATCTGTCTGTCTGTCCATCCATCTGTCGCAGTTGGTTTTCCGCACTTTTTCGCAGTCCTTCAAGGTATTCAATTTAGAATTGGTACATTGCTTTGTTATGAGAAGTTTAACAGACCAAGTTCCTGTTTCAGACATATGCGTCAAGTTTTGATGGAGTTATGCCCCCCCTTTCGACTTAAGAAATACAAAAAATATCAGCCTTCCGCACTTTTTTTCGCACTCCTTCAAGATATTTAAGGGAAAATCGGTACATCGCTTTAGTATAAAGAGTTACAGAGCAAGTTCGAGTTTCAGATATTTTCGTAAATTTTTCATGAAGTTATGCCCACTTTCCACTAATGAAATATAAAAATATCAGCTTTCCACGCTTTTTTTCGCTGTCCTTCAAGGTATTCAACTGAGAATTGGTACATTGCTTTGTTATGAGAAGTTACAGACCAAGTTCGAGTTTCAGGCATATGCGTCAAGGTTTGATGGAGTTATGACCCCTTTCAACTTATGAAATACACAATATTAGCTTTCCGCACATTTTTTCGCATTGTTTAAAGATAATGTACTGAGAATTTGTGCATTGTTTTGTTACAAGAAGTTACAAACCAAGTTCAAGTTGCAGGTGTATACGTAAATTTTTGATGGAGTTATGCCCCATTTCAATTTAAGAAATATGAATAAGATCAGCTTGCCACACTTTTCTTTTGCACTCCAAGATATTTAAGCAAAAATCAGTGGATCGCTTTAGTATATGGAGTTAGAGCAAGTTCGAGTTTCTTGCATATGCGTCAATTTTTCAATGAGTTATATTCCTTTTCGACTTATGAAATACAAACATATCAGCTTTGAAGACTTTCGTTCTTCACTAGATATAACTGAAACTTGGTTTATTGCATTGATATGAGAATTTACATATCAAGTTCAAGTTTCAGCTGCTTCTGTCAATTTTTAATGGGGTTTTGACTGTCAATCTCTAAAGATTTATATCACCAGGTAGGGGACTTGTCTTGCAAAGCAATACTTACAGAATGCTTGTTATGTAAGCAACATTCTATTGAATATAAAATTAATTTGATTGTGAGCTATTGTTGCCTATGGCAGCAGCATGTTTAAGTCAAATTAGTTTTAAAATATTGAACATGTTCATTGTTCTGTATGTTCTTCCATGAGAGATAAGATGATATTCCTTGTTTCAGTTTCCGATGGATGTCAATGACTCGCCTCTATACAGCCATGACTCTGTGTTTCCTGATGACCTCTGGAGGGAACTCAGTAGTGACAGCTCAGATTCAGGGATCAGCGGTAAGTACAGACGTCATAGCATCACTGACAGCTTCACTGACATGCACACACATGCACACACATGCATGAAACATGCACACGCATACACGCACACACAGAGACACACACACACACACTCACGCAGGCACCCGCATGCGCACACACACATGATGCAAAGCCCTCCTTTCTTACGTAATAATAAATCCACTTATCTTAGTGACCAAAGATGTACTGAAAACACTGAGATCAGGAATGATCCAATTTCCAATATGGCTGTCATCAATGGTCAGTTTGTAATAGTTTCCTTCTTTACTAAGCAAACATTGTGATTTTTCTTGACCAAGTTTGACTATGAAAGGGTTACCAGACTTATTTATTAGCTCACCTGGCCTGAAAGGCCAAGTGAGCTTATGCCATGGCAACCCTCGATCATGTGTCTGTCCGTTCATCGTCTGTCAAATTTTCCTTTAATGGACTTCTTCTCAAGATCCATCAGGCCGATTTCAATTATATTTGGTAGGAAGCATCCGTACGGCATAGCAATCCAAGTTCGTTCAAACGAATCAGATCGGCCACTTTGGCCAGCAGCCATCTTGGATTTTGGCCGATTTTAGGAAGCGTGTTTAAAAATCTCAGAAACCGTTTAGGGAATCGATTGGCAAAACTCATGAAACATCATCTAGGGAAAGAGGTAAGTCAAGTTTGTTCAAGAGGAGTTGATTGACCAAATGGTTCGGCGGCCATCTTGGATGAACTAGTTGTCCCGAAAACAACTTCTCCGGAACCGCTGACAGGCTGAAGGGATCAGGCAGAAATTTGGGAGATATGATTAGGGACTATATAAGGGCCATTAAAGTTTGTTCAAGGGAAGTTGATCCGTCAAAAAACATGGCCGCCGTGGGCCAATCAAAATGTAGCCTGTTTGCTGGGCATATTGAATTTTTCATTTGATCGATTTTGAGGCTGAAATTGGTTTTATATATGTTTCTGGGTATTCTGATTTTAAATTTGCCATTTTCGAACCTAGGATAAACAGTTTGGTGGCCATCTTGGCTCTTTGTCCTGCCAAAAACACCCCTACTAAAGCAATGGGAAATTTTTAATATCTTCTTCAAGAAAACTTCTAGGCCGATTTCAGTTATATTGGGCAGGAAGCATCCTTAGGGCATATATATATAGGGATCCAAGTTTGTTCAAATGAAGCCGATCTGCCAATTTGGCCGGTGGCCATCTTGGATTTCCGCCGATTTTTAGAAATGTCTAAAAAAAAATTTCTCTGAAGCCGCTTGGGGAATCGATTCAAAGCTCATGAAACCTCATCTAGGAGGAGCTGATACAAGTTTGTTCAAGAGGACTTGATTGAGTAAATGGTTCAGTGGCCATCTTGGATAACCTAGTTTTCCTGAAAGCGACTTATTTTCCAGTACCCCCTAACCAGATTAGGCTGAAATTTAAGAGAGATGATTAGGGACTAAGGGCCATTAAAGTTTGTTTATGGAAAGTTGATAAAAAAAAATGGCCACCATTGATCAATTTACATTTAGCGTGTTTGGCGGCCATCTGGGATTTTCTGAAAATTTCTGAGAACATCTACTTATTACACCAACTTTAATCAAACCTGGCTAAACATTCACAGAATTTAGATTGCAGGTAGATTTTTCCAGTGGTCATCTCGGTTTGTTCGGTTGTGACAGCTGGCAATAATTCCAGGTGAGCTATGCATACCTCTTGAGTCTCTTGTTAGGATAAAAATAATTTCTAACGTAATCGTAATCTGTCATTGAGCAACTTCAGTCGTCTAAGAGATACATAGACAATTAGCAATTGGTATACCCCCCTCTAGGCTATCACAGAGAGAGATACATTGACATATGGCAGCGAATTCACCTTTCCAGAGTTTCCATCCTTTATCAGACCTCATATTACGTCATAATCAGCCCAGCGTGTGTATGATGATGCCACAATCATTACGTCACAATGGGTTCCATATAGACCGTCACCAAATCTCAAACAGTCCGACGCGTTGAATGAATTGTACATGTATGTATTTGTAATTCTTTGCTATTTAATAAACACGCTGTTGAATATTTTGAAACTAATTTGACTTGGCGCTGTTGCTGCCTTAGGCAGCAACAGCACCCAATCAAATTAGTTTCAAAATATTCAACAGCTTCCGTGTATAGTTTTCAGGAAATTAATAGCTAGGGCATTCGGGGATCGATCGATCCCAACACAGTGAGTTGTGGGTGGAGCTTAGCTAGAGATGGGCGGGGCATAGCTAAAACTGGAAAGGTCCATTAAATACATCTGTGACAGGGACACTATCTGATAGGGACCCTATCTGACAGGGACACTATCTGGCAGGATGACTAACTGCCTGTGGTTATAAGATTTTGAGAGCACCTGATAAAACTATTACTCAAGACATAGGCAGTTTATGGCTTGGAAACGACAAGCTTGTGATGACTTCTGAATAATGGCGTGCCGATTAGACTGTTAGAGAGACTGTTTTTGGGGCCAGTCAGATGAGGCGCCATATTAGAGGCTAGTTCCCGAATCCGAGACACTACACACGCTGAATCCGAGACACTACAATGCTGAATCCAAAACACTACACACACCGAATCTGAGACACTACACACGCCGAATCCGAGACACTACACACGCCGAATCCGAGACACTACACACGCCGAGATCGAATTTGGTCAGAGCAATATCACGTGAAACAATCCCCTTAAGATTGCACTGTGTTATTGTGGTCGATGTAACAAGTTTCAGTCAAAATTATGTCAAAATACACTGCTGTTTCCAAGGTCGCAATATGATGCCCATTGAATATTAAAAAATGTATGTAACTGCATGTCTCTGGAAACAACGGCTTTCAGTCATATTGTTTTAAAACTAGACAGTATTTTATCTGCAGAAAGTAGTGGCTAATCAGCTTAACGCGAATATAACTGAGCTTATATAGCCGGCTAGAGAGGGTATTATTTATTCGCTCAACATAGACCAGAGCGCATAGGTCCAGCTGCGTCACTAATTGGTTCCCGCCAGAGTGACATAAATGGTACTTAGTTGCTTTTTTCTAATTATTCTGATTTATTTCTGTTTTTCACTGGTGGCTATAGGTTGATTATTATATAAAGCTTACATTCAAGTGCATATGTTATTTCCCTGGTCATTTCCTTTAATTGAATATGTGTAATCAATCTCCTAGCACACTGAGTGTTAATATTGTCTAATCTCCTAGCACACTGAGTGTTAATATTGTCTAATCTCCTAGCATACTGAGTGTTAATATTGTCCAATCTCCTAGCACACTGAGCGTTAATATTGTCTAATCTCCTAGCACACTGAGCGTTAATATTGTCTAATCTCCTAGCACACTGAGTGTTAATATTGTCTAATCTCCTAGCACACTGAGTGTTAATATTGTCTAATCTCCTAGCACACTGAGCGTTAATATTGTCTAATCTCCTAGCACACTGAGCGTTAATATTGTCCAATCTCCTAGCACACTGAGCGTTAATATTGTCTAATCTCCTAGCACACTGAGTGTTAATATTGTCTAATCTCCTAGCACACTGAGTGTTAATATTGTCTAATCTCCTAGCACACTGAGCGTTAATATTGTCTAATCTCCTAGCACACTGAGCGTTAATATTGTCCAATCTCCTAGCACACTGAGCGTTAATATTGTCTAATCTCCTAGCACACTGAGCGTTAATATTGTCTAATCCCCTAGCACACTGAGCGTTAATATTGTCTAATCTCCTAGCACACTGAGCGTTAATATTGTCTAATCTCCTAGCACACTGAGTGTTAATATTGTCTAATCTCCTAGCACACTGAGCGTTAATATTGTCTAATCTCCTAGCATACTGAGCGTTAATATTGTCTAATCTCCTAGCACACTGAGTGTTAATATTGTCTAATCTCCTAGCACACTGAGCGTTAATATTGTCTAATCTCCTAGCACACTGAGCGTTAATATTGTCTAATCTAGCACACTGAGCGTTAATATTGTCTAATCTCCTAGCACACTGAATGTTAATATTGTCTAATCTCCTAGCACACTGAGCGTTAATATTGTCTAATCTCCTAGCACACTGAGTGTTAATATTGTCTAATCTCCTAGCACACTGAGTGTTAATATTGTCTAATCTCCTAGCACACTGAGTGTTAATATTGTCTAATCTCCTAGCACACTGAGTGTTAATATTGTCTAATCTCCTAGCACACTGAGTGTTAATATTATCTAATCTCCTAGCACACTGAGTGTTAATATTGTCTAATCTCCTAGCACACTGAGTGTTAATATTGTCTAATCTCCTAGCACACTGAGTGTTAAATTACAGTAAAGAATCTCTAGTTATATCAACCATCATACAGTAACCCTTTAACACTCATATCAGCCCAAATTAGCTTCTGCAGTGCCGTTGAGAAGTCTCCATTTGCAAACCAAGAGAAGACTATTTTTGAAAATTTACCACTGGAATGACTTGCTCGATAGCCGAGCCAGTCATTCCAGTGGTAAATTTTAAAAAATAATCTTCTCTTGGTCTGCAAATGGACATTTTAGGAGAAAATTTAAATTTTCTTGAACAAATTCAAGTGTTAAAGGGTTAAAGATTTGCCAGCCCCAGAAAACCACACACAATTATGCTGAGTGGCCGAGTGTTTCAGAAAACCACACACAATTATGCTGAGTGGCCGAGTGTTTCAGAAAACCACACACAATTATGCTGAGTGGCCGAGTGTTTCAGAAAATCACACACAATTATGCTGAGTGGCCGAGTGTTTCAGAAAACCACACACAATTATGCTGAGTGGCCGAGTGTTTCAGAAAACCACACACAATTATGCTGAGTGGCCGAGTGTTTCAGAAAACCACACACAATTATGCTGAGTGGCCGAGTGTTTCAGAAAACCACACACAATTATGCTGAGTGGCCGAGTGTTTCAGAAAACCACACACAATTATGCTGAGTGGCCGAGTGTTTCAGAAAACCACACACAATTATCCTGAGTGGCCGAGTGTCAGAAAAGTGCACACAATTATGCTGAGTGGCCGAGTGTTTCAGAAAAGCGCACACAATTATCCTGAGTGGCCGAGTGTTTCAGAAAACCAAACACAATTATCTTGAGTGGCCGAGTGTTTCAGAAAACCACACACAATTATACTGAGTGGCCGAGTGTTTCAGAAAACCGCACATAATTATGCTGAGTGGCCGAGTGTTTCAGAAAACCACACACAATTATGCTGAGTGGCCGAGTGTTTCAGAAAACCACACACAATTATGCTGAGTGGCCGAGTGTTTCAGAAAACCACACACAATTATGCTGAGTGGCCGAGTGTTTCAGAAAACCGCACATAATTATGCTGAGTGGCCGAGTGTTTCAGAAAACCACACACAATTATGCTGAGTGGCCGAGTGTTTCAGAAAAGCGCACACAATTATGCTGAGTGGCCGAGTGTTTCAGAAAAGCGCACACAATTATCCTGAGTGGCCGAGTGTTTCAGAAAAGCGCACACAATTATGCTGAGTGGCCGAGTGTTTCAGAACACCACACACAATTATGCTGAGTGGCCGAGTGTTTCAGAAAACCACACACAATTATGCTGAGTGGCCGAGTGTTTCAGAAAACCAAACACAATTATCTTGAGTGGCCGAGTGTTTCAGAAAACCACACACAATTATACTGAGTGGCCGAGTGTTTCAGAAAACCACACACAATTATGCTGAGTGGCCGAGTGTTTCAGAAAACCACACACAATTATGCTGAGTGGCCGAGTGTTTCAGAAAAGCGCACACAATTATCCTGAGTGGCCGAGTGTTTCAGAAAAGCACACACAATTATGCTGAGTGGCCGAGTGTTTCAGAAAACCACACACAATTATGCTGAGTGGCCGAGTGTTTCAGAAAACCACACACAATTATGCTGAGTGGCCGAGTGTTTCTGAAAATTTGATTGCATCTTATGTCTGAGGGTTAGATCACTGCCTGGTTTCTAGATGTTATTGCCCACCACGCATTCAGAATTGATAATAGCCATAGATGTCATAAACGAGACCACTCACGATGCCTTCAAATTCATATTATATATAGATTAACCCTTTCATGAAGAAACTGGCCCAAACCAGCCAACCATTCCAGTTAAATTTTCAAAAATACTTTTCTCTTGGCCTGCAAATGGACATTCAATAAGTAAATATTTTAATTTTTCGAAGAAATTTGGTCATTAAAGGGCTAATACGCCACTACCAGATTACAGTTTCTGAATGCATTTAGCAACACTCATGAAACAAAGGGAACTAAAAAAGATTCCCATTGCAACCTTTATTTTGCGGATTTTATATAATAATAATTGGTAGTAATATGGTTTTTTTAAATAGATGTTGTCGAAACAGTTTTTTCATCAATATCTGGTTTTGAGGTCATAGCACCAGTTTTCGAATCATTGTGTCTACAAAACTGGTGACGGTTCCAATACCGGCATACCGCACAACCCTAGTCTGACCTATATGGTTCCACTGTATTCCACTGACAATGTCTTAATTTTAGGCTTCGCTTAATTTTAGTTCGTTTGAGTATTTCAGTATATCTGTAGGTTTAACTACTTTCTAGATCAATTAAGCAAAGTTGTTCTGACCTTAGGGTTAGATGTGGTATTTGACATGAATAGCCAGCCTATTACACACAGTCTAAGGTTTAATTCTTTAGCTTCCGTAATGAACTAAACTCATTTTATCTTTTCTGTAGCAAATGAAGTAACATAATTAAATCTTAGTGGCTTATTGTAATTTAGGCATTTCTGATATACTGTCAAAAGGTTTTAAAAGGCAATAAAGAAAGTCAACTGAAATGGTTAAAAAATGCCACAATGCCTATTAATTGATCACGTCATTATGCAGATTGTGCTAAAGCTGAAGTTACCTGGCAGAGGATACGAATGCATGCACACATGCTCACACACATGCACATGCTCATGCACATATGCTCACACACACACACACACACACACACACACACACACACACACACGCACACGCTCGCTCATGCTCATGCACATACACGCACGCGCGTGCGCATGCACACACACACACACACATGCTCACTCATGCACACACGCTCACGCACACACACACACACACACACGCTCGCTCATGCACACGCATGCATGCACGCACACACACGCTCGCTCATGCACACGCACACACACACACACACACACATCCTCGCTCATGCACAGATGCACAGTCACACACACATGCACGCACACAGACACGCATGCATGCATGCATGCATGCTCACACATACGCATGCATGCACAGTCATGCATGCTCGCATGCGCACGCATGCATGCATGCACGCTCGCTCGCTCGCTCATGCATGCATGCCCGCACACAGGCTCGCTCATGCACAGTCATGCATGCATGCACGCATGCACGCACACATACACGCTCGGTCATGCATGCATGAACACATGGATGCTAGACCCTCTTCTTAAACAATAATAAATGTACTTAACTTAATGATTAATGATGCACTGAAAACCGGACAAATGCATAACACAGATGAAATTACATTCATTGAAATTGGCAATATTTCAAGTGCCAGTATTCCCGCCATCAACGTTTGCTTCGAAATAGTCTCCTTCTTTTCTTATTAAGCAAACATTTTGATGTTTCTGTACTAATCAAACATTGTGATATTTCTTTACTAAGCAAAAATTACTTTTTTTTACTAAGCAAACATTGTGATATTTCTTGACCAAGGATTAACAGATTGTTAACTTTATTGCCTTTCAGCTACTATTAAACATGAACCATTGTCTCCAGCTTCGTCATCTCATAGCTCAGAGTTCTCATCAGATACAGTAAGTTACACAGGCACGCACGCACACATGCATGCTGACACTCATACACGCACGCACGCACGCACGCACGCACGCACGCACGCACGCACGCACGCACGCACGCACACACGCACGCTGACACTCATACATGCACGCACGCACGCACGCATGCACACACACACATGCACGCTGACACTCATACACGCACACGCACGCACCAGACCTGGGGTCAAATGCAAATGCATTTGCATTTAAATGCATTTATTTACTTTTTTCAAGTATTTGCATTTGCATTTAACATCTCAAATCACATCTATTTGCATTTGCATTTTAAATACTTTTGCTAAAGTATTTGACATTTCAAATAGTTTTCAAATGCTTTTTCAAATACTTTTCATATAATATATATAGACAGCAGGATCTTCCAAGCAGGGATAGGGTCAATTCCATTTTATCAATTCCAATTCCACCTCAATTCATTTTATCAATTCCAATTCCACCTCAATTCATTTTATCAATTCCAATTCCGTTTTCACATCAATTCATTTTATCTCTTCCAATTCCATCCAGAAAATTCCAATTCCAATTCTATACCAATATTTACTAGATTTATCATTAGCAAATGTCCATTTGCAGGATAAGAGAAGACTATTTTTTTAAATTTAGTAATGCAATGACTGGCTCAGTTATGGACTCTTGTGAATTTTCAAAAATAGTCTCTTAGCATACATATTATCCTTCCTCAAGACCAGTGCAAAAGACATTTTGGCTGGCTTCTCCGTTAATATTTAAAACAATTGTTGTTGTATAACGTTCAGTCAAATTATTGTCCAAAAAGTCAACATTCAGCAGATCTTATTTTTAGTTTATTTGACTTAATTATAGCTTAATGCCAAGTTTTTTAGATGAATATGACTAAAGGGTAATGCCATGTCTAATTATTGTAGATACATGTAAACCTTGCTATTTAAATGTTGGCAATAAAAAGCCTTAGAATACAATGTATATAGTACAGTACTGAGTGAGAGAACTGAGCACATGTATGTAGAGTTTGAATAACACATCTAGTTCAGGTGTCTGTTTTAAAAGCTGAGACATTTCACAGAGGGGGTTGTTCAATGATTCCTTTGTTATGTAGGAGGGTATAATTACAGGGCAATTATCTTGTAATGTACTGCTTTCTTCACTCATTTCATTCCATGCAGATGATAGTTATTGGATAATTTAAACACAATTTGGTTATCTTGGTTCTAGCTTATATATTTGAAATCATTTTAACTAATTTGTATGATTTTAAAGATGGCATGATTTCATAGAGATGAAAACCTGTTTCCATGGAATGCTGAATAAAATAAGTTCAAGATCAGTGGCTTTGATTGAATAAAGGAGGTACAAAGCTCACATAGAATAAAAAGGTTAGTTGGTCACTGGTCAGGGAGAATTGAGTTAATTCAATATTGTATTAAAGTTCATAGCATATATCAGATCTTTATTTTGTCCATTCAGAGAACAAGAGAATATTTTTGAAAATTTGCCACTGGAATTACTGGCTCAGTTATCCAGCTAGCTACTCTGGTGGTAAATCTTCAAAAAGTCTTCCATTGGCCTGCCAATGCACATTTCTGAAACTCAACTCGTTGCAGGTGTTTTGGCCGGCTTAGGTGTTAAAGGGTTATGGGCTAACTTGCTCATCACTAAATTATCAGTATCTCAAATTCTAGTCTTCAAACCAAACATATATCTATGTTGTTAAAATTAATTTTAATAGAAACTGTTGCAGTCTTAGGAGACAAAAGTATTTAATCAAATTAATTAAAAATATTCAATAATGCATCTAATATCAGCTGGCATAATAGATATCATCAACCTGCATATAGAATGAAATGTGGTAAATGGTATCATATAGATCATTTAGGATGAAATGCATTAAGGGCATATAAAGAGCAGTGTGTACTTTACAGATACTTCATGTATATTGTATTGCCAACACT